>JARBEQ010255225.1:0-10857 GCA_030265355.1 Tritonia tetraquetra
ACACACACACACACACACACACACACACACACACACACACTCTCTCTCTCTCTCTCTCTCTCTCTCACACACTCTCTCTCTCTCTCTCTAGTCTGTACTCTGGCAACCAATTTATTTTTCAAAAACAGGTTTCACAGTTTGACAAAGTCATTATTTTTTTTTTTTGTTCCTTTGACCCCGTTAGATCATCTCCTGATTGCATGAGTTCTGTACCCGAAATAACATTGAAATAGCGAACACTTTATTCAAACACAGAGTCCTACATAGACTAGAGTTTCAGAAGATAGTAAAACGTCAATAATAGATTACGTAGTAGTTACGGACCATCTGTTTTACAATGTTAATGGCGAGAAGCAGAACTATTATACACTGATCACTTTCTAGTGGTAGAGAAATTTAAATTAGCTCTTAAAAACAAACGCAATAAAGAGAAAGAACAAAAGAGATATAAATCAAACGAAAACTTGAAGAGATGCTGTCAGGAGTAGATATAAAAGAAAGTATCTGGTCAAGATATAAGAAAGCAATTACTGAGATTGCATTTGAAGCCGGTGGAAGAAAAATTATAGAAGTAGGAAGCAATAATACAAGGGCTGTTTGGTAGAATGGCATAGTAAAACGAAACGTCCAATAGAAAGCATATGCATGGAAGAAATACTTGGCAAGTAAAAGTAGTGAATAATGGACACAAACGAAATGTAATTGTTCCATTTCCCTTTGAAGAAAACGTAGACATGTTCTAATTCACCATTGTTTTTGTTTATTGCTGTGAATAGCAATACGTGTAAAGCGACGGATGTTCTTTTACAACTTTGTTTTTGTTTACTCTTGATGTCTCCATTCATGGATCGCGTACGATGACGTAATTGTTGGGAAATATTCATGTGACAAGACTACTCATACCGTGGTAGTGGTACAGTGGCGTGCACTGTTTTAGAGTAAAAGCAAAGAGGTTATAACTATAACTATACACCAGAGGGATACGTTCCTCACAAAGCCTTTTGGTGCTGCACGCCTAATTGAACGAAGGTTATCGCCCGTCCTTATGTACGATTCGTTATCTCGAATTTGGCACGGGAAAAGTCACTTTCTGAGCTCTCTAGCTCTATTTCTATAACTATTTGAATAATTCTGTATTAAGGTTTTGTATTAAAAAGATTTCAATATGGGTTGACTTAAAGTAATTAAGAGTTGACTACGGGTACATCATGTCTCGTACCTCCAAGGAATGACGGGTGCAGGAATGGAAACAGCGACGACTAAACTTTAAACCTACCCATCTCAAACTTTAAAAAAGGAGTATGTTTTTATCTGTACTTTTTAAAAACGATTTTCACCGCAAATTTGGGGTCTCACACTTGTTAAGATAATAAAAACAAACAAAATTGTTTACTTTATTTTTTTTTCTTTCTTATTCAGACCCCTTTTACAATTACAGTGTAGGGCCAGCATTATGAGGCTGGATTTCTCTGGATCAAGATAATAAACCAAGCAGGTGGTCAACCCAATGTTACAAAAATAATTTACGACGATGAAAATAAAACAAACAGACAAACAAGAAAAACCAATACCCCATAAAAAAACATCAACTGAAGAAATTTAAGCACATGACTCGAGGCTAATGCCACCATAGCAAACCCTTCAATTTGATATTTCATTTCCCAGGCCTGCAGTTTGTCGAGTCATGCATTCCAACACATGTTGTTCTTATGCAGATGCAACACGTACTTAACCACTGCCACATAGACCACCTTACTGTGCTGGGAAGGGCGCGAATGTTTGGATGGTTGGTGTAATGCAATGAACTCTCGATCTTTTTTCTTTCGTATTCAATTCCATTTTACCATTACAATGTAGGGCCAGCACTATGATGAGGCTGGATTTCTGTGGATCAAGATATTAAGCCAAGCAGGTGATCAACCTGTGACCTTTTGTGGTAGGGATTAATTTTGCCCGGACAGCGGCCTAGCGGCCTACTCTTATCGATTTTTAACTGCCAAGGGTTCTTTAACGTGTGCAACGTGGACACGGGACCTCCTAGTTTATCGTCCGTCTCCGATAGGACTGGGTTCTTTGATCCCACCTACCTGAATAGGATCAGGGGAGTGGCATTAGGGTTTCACCAAGTTTCACGGAGAAAAATGCCCGACGCTGCCGGGAATCGAACCATGTACCTTTCGCTTTAGAGGCAAGAACCGTACCTCTGCGCCACTGGGATCCTTGAACTCTCGATCTATGAAGTTATAATAAAGTTGTTAGTTTATATATAGTCCATCTTCCATAGGACTTGATTACATAATATGGAATCCATGTAATCCACAAGGGTTCCTGTGGCCTCCTTAAATTCAAGGACTCCTTGAAAACTTATTGAATTTAGTTTGACCTTAAAATCCTTCTTTTAAGTCTCCTTGAATTTGCATTCAAGCAGAAAACGTACTTGAATTTTCAAACGGGCGTTGCGAAATCGAAAAAAAAAAAAAAAAGAAATAAGAAAAAATGATTTTTTAATCGATGTGTGTTTGATTCTGAGAAACCGAGCGACGCGCCACGAAAAACCTCCCCAGAGGCTTAGACGTAAATAGTCTCCTTGAATTTAAGACAATCTCCTTGACAACTCCTTGAAGTTCACGATTGAATAGCTGGAGGAATTCCCGATAACAGCTCCGAGAAAGCCCCACGGAAAAAAAACCCACGTCGAACCCAGGGTTCGAACCTAGGTCATTCTGCACGCGAGACGAATGCGTTACCACTGAGCAATGACGCCCCGACTCTCGGTCTCTCTTGAATGACCCATTTATATCTTCTGATAGGGTTACCGGGAAAGGGGGGTGGGGGTTGGGGGACCCCCAGCGTGTTGGTTAAGTCACTTGCCTCTGGATGCGGAGGTCATGGGTTCGAGTCTTCTGTCTTGTGCAGAATGTTGTCTCTGGACCTTTCAGAGTTTTCAAGGCTGTGCCCTGGGGATATCATAGTACTATGTGGAATCTTGCCAAATGCTATTGGTCCCCCTTTGATATGACTTGTGTTGAAAATGGACATTAACATTAGGGCTGCTGGAAGTTGTAGACCGGTTGGTGAAGAGACGAAATGAAAATGAAAAACTTCCAAAAAAGGAAAAAAAAGCACCCTAAAATGACGCAGAACGTTTAGGGTATAACCCTTCCTCAGGAAGAGACGTTCTACGCCATTTTGTTTTTGTCTTATTTGGAAGTATTAACCTGTGTTGAAAAGGGCGTAAAAAACCCCCCCCCCCCCCCCCCCAAAAAAAACAAAACAAAAAAAACAAACCAAAAAAAAACCAATCACGATATTTTAATCAAACTTGTGTCGATTTGGCCCCATTCCAAGCAACAAATATCAGTTATACGAATGACCTTCATAGTATCTAAGATATTGATTTTCAATGTTGACTTCATCCGGCACCCCCTTGCTATTCTACAGGTGTTTGAACAGACATTCAATTTCGCCCGTCTATAGAAATGTCTTACAACCTGTCCCTCATTCTAAAATCCTTTTGTCTATTTCGTCTATGTACAGACTGTCTTTTGATCCGCCGGGCAGTAAGGAACAATACCAATATAGTCTTCGCTAGGTGCAAACTTTTTATGGCCATCACTGTAACATGTATAATAATATTATATAAAAGGTCTTGGTTCACTTTATGATTTTCTCGTGAATTCTCATATGGAACGAGAAGTCGTCTTACTTGTATTCATAGAATTCTCCCGATTCTCCCTGGCGTGTTTATCATTCAAAAGGTTCTGCTGAATATTAGGTTTTTTAATGTCTGGTACTTCCTCCTTGTTAGCCTCATGAATACATGAATGAACGAAGGCGGGTATAGTTTGTGTAGAGACGCCGCGAAGATTCGTAACAGCCAATGAAATGAAAGCTCTATATTTATCAGCCAATGAAATGAGAGAACCCCGTATCAGTCAGCCAATGATAAAGTGTGGATTTTTTTTTATTCCCATTGCCATTATGACGGTGAATAGTATCAAAGAGATTTAATAGGAAAAAGAATCTACTGCCCGTCACGAAAATGTAAAAAATAGGGAAGTGATACAGAAAACAAGTAAGAATACTTCCCTATTTTTGCGGTGCATCGGCACCCTTGCTATAATCACAGGGAAAATAACGCAGGTAGTTACCTTGTTTGGAGCTGTGGGGCGGGCGCTGAAATGACCTACATGTGTCGATAGAGCCCTAAAGTAGCACACAAAAAAATAACAACAAAAACAACAAAACCCACCTAAAAACACAAACAGACCCTTACGTTACCGGGGTTTCTTGTCTTTACGGAGGTTGGGTGTCATGGATCCCAATCCATCACAGTCCTGGGCCAGTTTACAGCATTCATCTATTGCCGTTCCAGACGTTTCCGTTTCATACGGTACCCTGTCCGGCTCTTTTCTCCTTCCACCCGTTCCTCTTTTACCCTCGATTCCACCTTTCCAAGATGGTCTTTGAAGATTTTGATTCGATATCTTTTTTGTATTGATTTCTCTTTCTACATATTATAGTGTTTGTGTTCGTTCGTTGTTGTTTTTTGTCTCCATTTTTGTTGTTGTGTCCAGCTGAGGAAGGGTTTTACCCGAAACGTTCTGCATCCCTGTTATTGTCTTCATTGGAAGTTGTCTACATTTTTCTCTCTGTTATTCATCTTTGAAGGGTGTGGTGTCTTCTGATGTGGCCGTAGTACCCTATTTTTTTTTTATCTTTTCGATGGTGCTCAGCATACTAGGTTTTTCTATGCCTAGTTGTTACAAAACGTTTTGTTATTTTTAAATGCTTTTACTTTTTCCATGAGATTTTGCCGATTCTGTGTTGTTACTTATTGGCGTTCGCATGTAGCTAGTTATTGAACGTGTGCCATAAATTATTATATGGGGGGCTATATAATAATAATAATAATGTAATATGGAATGTGACACTGGTCCTATTGACGCGTGTCATGTTATATGCGACTATGATATGATATAGAATATACGACTGATCCCAACTCTATTTCCTGGGTCACAACAAACCAATCGAATAGGAGCCTCTCTTTGTGTAGAACTGCTTAGGCCCCACACACAGTGGTTTCGCTTTTCGGTTCGGTTTTCGTTATTCGGCATTTCGTTTCGTTCTGCTATTGAAGTCTGATCACTTATCAATTTACACCACCACACCACCGTGTCGTGCCTCTATGTCCTCAGTTCCCATAGTCGAAGGGTAAATGTTGAGGCTACAATAACATGTTGTTTGGTGTATAACTGGGTAATAACGCGCAGTGCGTTGCTCATTGAGCCAGTCAAGGTTTATGGGCACAGTGGGCTGATCACCTGCTTGCCTCAATTTCTTAAACACAGTTTCTCTAGTTGTGGGCCGAAACACAGCTGGTTTTGGAGCCTTTGCATGTGGACTCCATTCCCTTTATGGGTTTTGAGTTTGTAAATTGGTGCCTTCAATCATCTGTGTTTTGACCCAGGCCCAGTCCCAACACTCCATTTTGCGCTATACTGATAATAGATAAGCTAACAAACAAACTAAGTGAGTTATGATCATTTTTATTTGGCGTCAGGAAACGGTGACGTCGTGTGTGACGTAATTTCTGTTCGAATATAATCTATTTGTTTTATCATACAGTGCAGGATGTCTTTGCACAGCAGCTATCAATGCAGTCTCCGTTTTGAAAGCCGGGAAGCCGAATGAATTTTAAAATGCAGCGGTAAAATTTGAATCTGCAAATATTTGTGCCGAAACAAAACGAAAAGCCGAACGCACTCACCCGAAAGCCGGAACGAAACGAAACCGAAGGGATTTTGCGCGCCAAAAGACACTTTTGAGTATTTTTAAAGGCTCTTCGGCCTTTCGTCAGCCGAAAATGACATTCTTTATTTCTTATCCAATTCCCTTTTACCATTACAGTGTAGGGCCATCACTACCTGGCTGGATTTCTGTGGATCAAGATATTAAGCCAAGCAGGTGATCAACCCACTGTAGGGGCTTCGGTAAATATGCCGGAAGTCGAACCGAAAAGCGAAACCACTGTGTGTGGGGCCTTAGAGGGATCTTTTCTTCCGTCTTATCTCATCGTTTGTCACCGCGTTGTGATTTTGTTAAGAGCGTTTGTCTTACAACGAATGTCAACGGTGTATTCATTTTAATATTTGAAGATTGAAGAGCTCGGCAAACAGGGGCGATAACTCATTTGCGATAAAGTACATGTCATAATGTTTGTCATACAGTCCCAAGTGTGTATTGATTTTGATAGTTGGACGGAGATTGAAGAGCTCAGCAATAGCAAACAGGTGCGATAACTCGTTTGTGCTTCCTGTCGTTTGTAAAGAGGGGAGACCATCCACGACGGAGTCATAGTCATATTAACCTAATGGGTAATGTTTTTGCTGCGTGCACAGAAGGTCCTGGGTTCTAATACCGACAGCGACGTGGGGAGTTTTTTTTTTTGCTTTGGACTTTCTCGAAGTGTTTTTGTTTTTGTTGAGTTCCAGCTCTGTGGATCTTTTTCTTATGGAATCAAGTCCTATCGGAGATAAACCATAAACAGAAGGTTCTGCTTTTGATATCACCTATAATTCATTGGCAAGGGCGTAAACAAATTAGCAAACTTTAGAACTTGAGATGGAATTGGATAAGCCAAGCTTTTTGCCGTGGCACTGGCAACTTGTCGGAGATGGTAATAGTTGAAGTTTCTCTTTTATTTATTGTTATCAATTGAAACAAGACGCCGCTACACAGCTTGCCTCGTCTTATCGGAGATGGACTAAAACAGGAAGTCCCGCCTCCGAAATCATATTCAAGTGTGAAAAGGGGCGTCAGACTGATAACTTTAAAACTTGTTGTTCCTCCAACCCATACGACAACACATAGTATCCTGTGTCTCATAAAGTAAAGCATGGCATTTATGTAGCGCATATCCACGAAGTTCATCATGCTGTATGCGCTTTATATGTATAAAGGCCATAACATTCCTGTATCCTTCTCAACTCCATGAGGAGTATACAGTGCGAGCTGCCTGTTAGGCGCTTCAGCACTTGCACTGTGACAAATATCGTTGGGGTACTCATTTACACCTGAGTCGAGTGATGTAAGTAGAGTTGAGTGCCTTACCCAAGGGCACAGCGCCCGTGTGGTCACCCGTCCAGACACTGATCACAATCAATGTAGCTTGACCAAGCTGACCGGTTCGGCGTGCTAACCGTTCGACCACCAGCGCCTCATGGCTCTATGACATACAAAGATCTACCAAGTCCTTTTTTTAAAGGGATTGTCCTGTTTTGTTTTTTTTTACGTCATTTTGAAATTGTCAAATGGCCTGTTTTCACCGTTTTTAAAAATTGAATAATCCTGTTTTTTCACAATTTATTTTCCTTCTTTGTCTCTATTACCGTCCACACGTTTTCACACACAGTAATAGAACCATTTCTGTTATAATTTATTATCTTAATACCATGTATAGGTGTGTGTGTATGTGTGTGTGTGTGTTCATAAACAAAAATTATACTATCGTAAACCTTACACCGAAAGGTACTAAAAAGTTATTGATAAAGACAGACAGTTTAATGTTTTTTTGTGTTTACTTACATTCCGTGTACTTGTAGGGGGCATAATTCAAAAGCCGAAATTCTTTTCTAGCCATGTCAACGTGACATCTTGCTTTGAATCGGGAACTGATCATTTTTACATGATTGGCTTTCTCCCCGCTCGTCGTTACATTTCGTTTCTTACCGCCCATAACTAAACGATTGAATGGTTATTTAATGTAAGATATGTGGCGGGCGCTGAAATGACCTAGCTGTGTTTGATAGAGCCCTAAATCAGCAACAAACAAACCAAACAAGTTATGTGATATGACGGCATACTGATATCTACATAATTAATAAAAACTCAACCAAACACCCGTTGGATTTCAGTCACTTTGAGGATTTCGGTCACTTTGAACTCGGATCATTTTCATGAGGGGTTTTTTTCTTTGTAGTGTTACGTTTGATAATTGGTTTGTTGAGACTGGATCGATAGGTGGACGCCTCTAATGTAATATCATGACGCCATATTAGATTTGGGAATAGTGAAAAATGTGTAGAGCTGGGCACCGACTTGTTTTTCAAATAACTCAGTTTCCGGGTTAACTGATTATATATAACTGGGTCGCATATTGACCTGAATTTGGAATTCGACTTGTCTTGTGACTCGCTTTCTTGGATAAAAGTCAAGGAACGTCACTAGGGAACAGGGACTGATCACTTGTTATTGTCCTTTCGTTGCACCCCGAGGTCGTCATCCCTCCCCAGTACTGATGGTGCCGCTTCTGGCCACTTTAAGGGGCGCCGGTGGTCGAATAGATAGCAGCGTCGTCAAGCTACATTGATCATGATCAGTGCCTGGATGGGTGACGACTCGGGATGGGTGACGACTCGGGCGCTGTGCCCTTAGGTAAAGGCACTCAACTCTGCTTACCTCACTCGACTCAGGTGTAAATGAGTACCCGGCCGAGGGCAGCGAACGATCTTGTCAGAATGCTAGCACTGAAGCACCTAACAGGCAGCTCGCGCTGTATACTCCTCATGGAGTTGAGAAGGACACGGGAGTGTTATGGCCTGCCAGGGATAAAGTATACATTGTAAAGCGCATATAGCTTTGGATTGGGTTTGGATTTGGATTCTATAATTTGGGAGAAGCGAAGACGGGTCACAGAAGCATGTAACAGGTCAACCAATATATGAAATGGATATCCAAGTCAAGAGCAATATGTGGTTATCCAGATTTAAATTTGGACGCCGCTCAGCACTAAAAATATGCACGGGCTTTTGAAGTTGAATTTGTAGGCTACCCCCTACCGTTCTTTTGTCTCAGATTTTCAATGCGTGTCTCTGCAGACGCGAAATTTAATATTTAGACCAGAGGTTTAACCTGTTCTCGGTGCCGTTGGATTTTAACCCAGCCACGACGTATTTCAAACGAGTCTTGGGAAAGTATACTGCGATAGACCAGCGTCCTATCCAGAAAGTGACAAATTGTCACTTATTCGCTTCACGCTACCGAAACCGGGTTTAGCTCCGCCCCTATGAGCCTTAACGGCTTTTAAAGGACACATTCTATATAACGTGTTTAATAGAGAGACGTGGAGGAAGTTTATTCATTCTAAGCAAACCTGACACCACGAAAAGATAAAGAAAGAAAGGACTTCCTTGTGGCCAATAATGGTTGCCACCCATGGAGTATGTCATTCCTAGTGGTCCATGAGTGGCATCGTGTCTGATCTCGCTCTTCTCTCTTTTCTTTTTCTACCCCACAAGGGTCTGGGGTTTGTAAATAGGCCCTCCACCAACGGGGGGTGCAGCTCCCCCCAATGGTGAGTGCCACCCATGGACTGCGCATCTTTTTTTTAGTGGTCTATGGGTGGCATCTAGTTACCTTTGATTTGCTTGGAGCCGTGTGGCGGGCGCTGAAATGACCTACCTGTGTCGATAGAGCCCTAAAACAGCAAAAAAAAACCCACAAAAAAACCAACAAAAAAACAACCCAAAACATAATCCCTACACCATGTACAAAGAGCGCCAATATAGTAATAATCACTATATACAAAGAGCGCCAATTTAGTCAGCGTGAAATATATCCTAGATTGGGTCACTATAATAAAAAGAGAGGATCTAAGCTTTGTCCATTGGTCCAGTGTGGAACATTTATTTCCCACCTCTCGATTGAAAATCGGTACCAATTTCTACACCTTGGTCGAGTGAGTTGTTGTTGGAGTCTTGCCCAAAGAAAACAACGTTATGCTTAACGGTTCGATTGTGAATAGAATACGACATACCATTAGATCTTACGGGCTCGTCTTTGGGACGTTGTGGCTAACATTAAATTCGGTTGTCAATTGAAGGCGATAGAGATAAATAGGTTTTGATGTTTTTAAAGACCAACCTTGGTCTTTTCAAAAACGGGTTAATATTATGTCTGTCTGCCACCCCCCCCCCCCCCCCCCTCTTTTCTCTCTCTTTTTATTTATATTCACCTCTGCCAAGACGGTATTTATTCATTTGTCTCGGTAGCCGTGTTCTTTTTAAAAGCTATTTTATTATACTGACGTCAAACTGAATAATAATTCTGACTCGTGTACAGTTCCCCCAGTTCTAAAAGGTCATATAATAATAATAATAATAATAATAATAATAATAATAATAATAATAATAATAAATAATATAAATAATAACAATAATGATGATAATAATATAAATAATAATAATAATGATAATAATAATAATAATGATAATAATAATAATAAATAATATAAATAATAATAATGATAATAATAATAAATAATATAAATAATAATAATAATAATGATAATAATAATAATAATAATAAATAATATAAATAATAATAACAATAATGATGATAATAATAATAATAATGATATTAATAATAATAATAATAATAATAATAATAATAATAATAAATAATAATAATAAGGATATTAATAATAATAATAATAATAATAATAATAAATAATATAAATAATGATAATAATAATAATAATAATAATAATAAATAATATAAATAATAATAATGATAATAATAATAATAATGATAATAATAATAAATAATATAAATAATAATAATAATAATAATAATAATAATAATAAATAATATAAATAATAATAACAATAATGATGATAATAATAATAATAATAATATAAATAATAATAATAATAATAATAATAATAATAATAATATAAATAATAATAATAATAATGTAAATAATAATAATAATAATATAAATAATAATAATAATAATATAAATAATAATAATAATAATAATAATAATAATAATAATAATAATAATAATAATAATAA
>JARBEQ010255247.1:0-10856 GCA_030265355.1 Tritonia tetraquetra
TAGTAGTAGTAATAGTAGTAGTAGTAGTAATAGTAGTAGTAGTAGTAGTAGTAGTAGTAGTAGTAGTAGTAGTAATACTAATAAAGTTCATTTCTAGAGCGCCTTATTCCATACTTAATGGCTCAAGGCACATTTCGCAATTGGCAGTGACAAGCCATGTTTACAAATTATGAAGTTTAAAACAAACTATACTATAAAACTATATCAAAGTACCTCAGACAAATATATGGCACAAAGTAATGACAACAGCATGTGAAAATGGATCATTGACTATCAAGACATTTGCAAACGATGAGAGTTTTCAGCCCCTTTTTAAAATTCGCCTCGTCTGTTATATATTTTGAACTCTCGGGCAAACAGTTCCAAACTGTAGGTCCAACGTAACTACTTGCTCTATCAGAAAATGTCTAAAAGGGACTTCTAAATTCAATTCGGCACTAGATCTAGATATTGTAGTGGATTCAATTGTAAGCGAACTATACCAATGGACGTAGTACAGGGTACAATGATACAAGTACTTACAACGATACACCTTGGACTTGATCCCACGACTCTCGTCATGGTAGTGCGCACTCTTAACCCCTTTACCTCCTCGCCTCCTTGTCCAGAAATATTTCGTTTTCAATGAGAACGCGGAAGGGGAAATAATCAACACATTGTATTCGTGCTCGATTAAAAAAAAAGGATTTACTTCCCTTGGAAGTGCTCATGACGGAACGGATAAAGATGTAATGCTTTAAGCTGCTTTGTATACTGAATAGATAAATGATTGTGCGATGACCTGCAATAGAAGATCAAAATAAAGGCACACATAACGTTTCGGTTATAGTCCTTGTACAGCGCGCCATCGTAATAGAAGTCGGCAGTCGTAATCATTTCTCCACATCTAGTACACATTATGGCATACTAGTCCTTTCCACTTCCCGTGTGCACGCATTTCTGCTTATATCTTCACAACTGTCTAATGGATTTGAATGGTTTGTTTTGTTTGATCAAAACCCATTAATAACGCAGAGCTGTGATAGGGCCAGCCCTATGTTCAGCCCTGAAAGTCACACAAGACACCCGCCATAAATGCACGCACCAACCATCAACATGACTGAACACAGAGCAGGAAATGCTATGGATCATCGAATTTCTGACAAGCAGGTGATCTTTACTGGCACCGTGACCAATACACTGATCAGTATCAATCATAGACGGACCAATAAACAAATTACTGTTAGCCCTTGTGGGTACCCCATCAGCTATTGATATGAACTAGGAGGTTCTACCACTCTGGGCAGACAACTTGCAAGGGTGACGGATTAAACCACGCCGGAGTCACAGGAGATAAGTCCTATGACAGCCGGATGACATTGAAGTTGTAAAAATACTTACACGCCATGGTGTAATAAATGACTTAGCATCGATATCGGAATGTAAAACCTTTTGTTGGGGTTAGATTAATTTTAATTGATACAGAGAACATGTATCACGAACTCACAAAGGGACCTGACGGCATTGACCAAGTAAATATTAAGGCTGTCGTTATTTGCCCCCGATTAGCAAGCCATGTCAACCAATGAGAACATCTGTTCCGTGTCCCTGAACCCTAAGATATAAACCTACTTCGAGTGTTGTTTCAGTAAGCCGCTCTCTCATTGGTTGACACGGCTTGGTAATCTGGTGCAAATAATCACATCGACATATTAATCATAACTGTGACCAGACGCCGCTAATGGATTCGATCCCAGACACCCCGGGAGACGTAGCTTATACTCGTCTGCCAATCCAGGACACGCTGTAAGGGAATTACTCGTGATTAGATCGTAACTCCCTTTTCATCGTTTAGTTGAATACTCCGTCTGTCACGGAATTAACACGATTCACTAAAACCCATAGATTAACCATCACAGGACCATCATCGAGCCGCGTTATTACGTTTTTAGCTAGGAGATCAGGGTTATTTCAGGGCTAACGATTTGTTTCATCCCGTGCAGTTGATATTAATACCTGAGATCCAGGTGCACTTTAAAATTGGAAACACGGTATTGCCTAGAGTTTGGGAATAATTGTATGGAAAAGGACGGATCTACAGAGGAATCTCACTGTTAATCTCGTCTACACAAAAACATAACGATAATAAAAATGTTTACTGTTTTTGCGTTTCTGCCATGTTTGATGTCATCACAAACGATAACAATAGATTAAATCACATCCACACACAAAAACCAAGAAAAAACAAACAATGATAACAAAAAAAACAAACATTAACAACAAAATGAAGCTTTGTGTTGTTATTCAAACCGCGTTATACCCCAAAGGAATGTTACGTCTAGCTCCATGTCAAGCATTGCTGAACACGGTGCAGGAAGAACTATGGATCAGGTAGATAAGGCAAGCAGGTGATCAGCTCACTGTGCCCCGATCCTTGAGTGGCACAATGATCGTCACATTTTAACTGTTGCCCAGTTTTGGCCATAACATGGTTAGCCCTGAGGTAACAAAGAAAAAAGCAGATTATGCCACATACGGCGTCAGAAAAATAGCCCAAGCCCAGTAATAGCACTAATGAATACAACAATGATAACAACTACAAGAAATAAGTACAGTCAAATGTAGGGCCAGCCTTCATCGGGACTCGCCACTTGCTCTGGGCTCTGGCAGCTGGTTATAACACCCAAATGCAATGAAGCTTTGTCCCAGGTGGAGTGGAGCTTTGATGGTTTCGGTGTGAGTGAGGCCACCAGACCCAGACTACAATCTGGTGGAATTCACATGATCTCTTCCGACTGATTCAGTAACCAGAGACCAGACGCGGAGTTTCTTCCTGGTAGAGGATGTGTCTAAAGCCGTGTTCACATGGTGTTTTTTTGTCAGTACTTTCCTCACATAGAACTAAACAAAGAGAAAGTGCGGGGTGTGAGAAATAAATGGCGGACGTTTCGCTGAGCCCGGTTTTTCTCTTTGTCTAGTTCTATCTGCTGAAAGTACTGAAAAAACAGCACCATACGAAGAGGGGTTAAGGGCCGAATTAGACAGGATAAGCCGAGCTGTACCGCGGCGTATTCTAGGAAATGGTAATCGTTTACATCGATCCGGTCTAAACGTTTGCTACATCAATACCTGTCCGAGTACCATCAAGTCAAAATGCTACACCACACTCGTCAGACCTAGCCTAGAATATGCCTGTGTTGTCTGGGACCCCGTAACGGATAAGCACATAAAGCAGTTGGAGACAGTTCAGATGAAAGCAGCACGAGCCGTAGTAGGTGACTATAGAATAACCAGTAGTGTGACACAAATCTTAGAAAACCTTCAATGGCCAACACGTAAACAACGTAGGAAGCAGGCAAAAACAACTATTATCTTCAAAATATCAAAACAATTCATAGAGGTAGACTCCAGTACCAAAGTCCAAACTTCAGAGTCATCAACAATCGTTCTTTCCTTCCACAATCCGCCTGTGGAACAAATTGCCACAACATTTGGTTGAATTGATAGTGTGGAAGAATTCAAGAGCACAATACAAACACTTAATTTGTAGTTGTAAGCGGATAAGCTGTAAAACTTGCGATAATACACCAGAGGTGGAATGCAAGAAACGAGAAGAAGAAGAAGTGTTGAGGCGCATCGGTAACGCATTCGCTTTGTGGGCATAAGGTACTGGGTTCGAATCCCAGTGGTGTCATGGGGATTTTATTCTTAGCACTTTTTCTAAGTTTTCATGTCTCTGACGCAGTGGATTCCTTATAGATTCAAGCCTTTCGGAGATGGACTATAAAACGAAGGTTTCACCCTTGATATCATCTAAAATGAGTTGCCAAGGGTAAAAAACTAAAAACTTTAAATCTTTCCCGTCATTTTTTCCACATTGGTTTTTTTTATGTTGCTAGTATCATATTATTTTTTCCCAGTAAAAATTATTTATGGAGATTTGTATTATAAGTCATGATGAAATGTTGCGGGTTGTGATGGCCGAATTTGACCTGGATGTGATGATGGGAAAGAATTGATTTTTATTTATTGCAGATGACATCGGGATGTCATATATTGTAGCAGTAGCTCTTTCGCCTTGTGAGCAAAAGGTCTTGAGTTTGAATCCCAGTGGGGATTTTTTCCTCTTGGACTTTCTGGAGTGTTTATGGCTTTGACCCTGTGCATTCATAGAATCAAATCCTATCGGAGATGGACTATAAATCGGAGGTCCTGCATTTGATGACCTATAATGGATTGCCTACGGCGTAAAACTATCAACTTGAAACTTTAAATTATCTTTCATTTTTTTCATCAGATGTGGTATGATTCCAAAAATTCAATCATCCATGACGACATTTTGTGTGGTAAGTTGGTTGGTTTTTTTTCTCTACCTTTAGTTTTATCAACTCAAAAACTTGTTTTATTTTCTATAGAAAACTGTATGACAAAAAGATGTTTTGTAAACCTCTTTTAAGTATCAAATAAATTTACAATTTTAAAAAGTCACATCTTTTTATTTTAATCGTATACTAGTGGGGACGTAGTACCATAGCAGTATCATGTTCACTTTTTGCTCAGGCGGTCCTGAGTTGGAATCCCGGCCTGGATGTAGGGACTTTTTCCTTCGGATGTTATAGCTCTGATCCTGTGGATTCCTAACTTGAATCTTGTCTTGTCGGAGATGGATTATATATCGGAGGTGCCGCCTTTGGTATAATGGATTGCCAAGGGTGTGAAACTAACAAATTTAAACTTATGGTTGGGTTACTGGACTGGTATCTTGCAAGTACCAAGTTTGAATCCTGACCCCTTGTGCTGAAGCAAAGGTGGATAGCCTGAGGTTTTCCAGTTCCCAAGTGGGTGTCTTTTAACACTACGATGCTGAAATTTGAAAAAAAACTGGTTGAAATGGACACCTATGACATCAGGTCTTTGTTCCTAGGACAATAATGAAATAGAACTAATCAACTAAAGATACTACTAATAGTGTCAGTGCAATATCTTTTAAGAGGGTGTTGGAGTTTCATTGGTACTGCGCTGTGTACATGGGAGGTCCCTGGGATTATTTTGGACAAATCAATTTGACGTTTTATGTGTTTTTGTTTTGTTATCCAAACCATTATACCCCTAAGGAGATTAGCTCCATGTTCAGAATTGCTGAAAACAGTGCTGGAAGAACTCTGGATCAGGTAGATAAGGCAAGCAGGTGATCAGCCCACTGTGCCCAAACCTTGAAAGGCACAATGAGCGTCACATTTATAGGTTTTGGCCATAACAATATTTACTGTTGCCTTGATGGTAAACCTCTCAGCTATAAATGAACTGAGCAGATTTTGCCCCATAAGGCGATGTGTATTTGTTTATGCGCATATTACGGCCAGCCCTATGTTCAACCATGAAAGGCACACAAGGTACCTGCCATAAATGCAGACACCCCGACCACCAAACACGACTGAACACAGAGCCGGAAACTCTTTGGATCAGAGAGTTTTAGACAAGCAACTGATCATCCCACTGTGTCCACAACTCTTTACTGGCACCATGAGCAATACACTGATCAGTATTAATCAAAGACGGGCCAATAAACAAAATGCTATAGCCCTTGTGGGTACCCCATCAGCTATTGATAAAAACTGGGAGGTTCTACCACTCTAGGCAAAATCTATTTCATGTCATTGAAATGGGTAGATTGTCTTCTCCTTTTCTTTTTTAGACAACATAATGAAATAGTGATGGCATGTGTTTATATATGATAATTTGTATCTACTTTTCTACCAGAAATTTTCATGTCACTGCTGGGAGAGGTGGAGAAGATTCCATTCAGTCTGTACCTGAAGAATGCCAGTTTTCTGGACGAGACCTGGGCAATGGCGGTTAGTGTTTGAGAGTTAGGTTGTTTGAAAATCTAGTTACCTTTCATTTGTTTGGAGCCGTGTGGCGGTCGCTGAAAGACCTACCTGTGTCGATAGAGCCCTAAAACAAAAAAAACAAAAAAACAAACATGTTAAGATGTGTATGAGTGCAGTAGTGAAAAATTGAATGTGCAATGTTATTTCTTTCTTTTCCTATATCATGGCTGATGTACCATTTAGTGTTGGTTCATGTATAACCATTTTAATGACCTTTAATTTTTCAGGAGTACAGAGATTATGAGTTTGTCCCCTGTAATGTTCTCGGAGTACATTTAATGTGAGTGTGATGCACAGATTTAAGTGCTCTTGTCTTCTCCATATCTGTCAAATTGTTATCTTGTTTTTGAGATTAGTTTTGTAATTTTGCCGTTTGCTAGTGAAACATGTTTTACATTTTTAAAAATTTTATTAGGAAGGAAAAAATGTGCCGTACATGACATGGTACACTCTTGGTGATGGCGTTGTCCATCCCCCTGATTTGATTTTAAAAATTTGTGCTTTGATACGTTTCTAGACATGCTTTTTGTCAACGCAGCAGAGGCCTTTTCCTGTATTTCAACCCTTCAGATACGGCCTCTAGTTGGATTTTATATGTGAAAAAGACAAAGCCAACAAAAGTACAATAGAATTTGGCACGTAGAAAATATTTGTGATTGTTATAGAACCACAAATGTATATATGTTCTGAACGATAAAAGAATAAAGTATCATTTGGCGACCATGTGAATTAAGATGTTTTGATTAATTTATTGAACTCTGTAATGTTCAGTAGCTGTTTTTTTTGTGTAAAAATGTAATTTAACTATTTTTCATCAAATTCAGGTACATCAATAGTCATTTGATTGTGACAGATGTGGATCCTGAAAGTGTGGCTGCTGAAGATGTAAGTATTCAAAATTTGATATTACAGATGTAACAATGTATTGCACAGTGGGCTGATCACCTGCTTGCCCTATCTACCTGATCCAGATTTTCCAGCACCGCATTCAGCAATTGGGGAGGGGGGAGTCCGGGTTTTCTACTGATCTTTCAGAGTTTTCATGGCTCTGCCCTGGAGATTCACTTCTGTGCTGGAAGGTCGTAAAAATTCGAACTTGGGAATTAAAAAAGAAAAAAGAAACCTTTGAAGCAGTTGTACCGTTGGTGATGGGAGAAACGTTATTATTGTGGCTTGGAAGTCAAGGTCAGCTGATTGGTTCTACACTCTTGATTGATGCTGAGGAAAATATTATGTTGCTTTCTCTTTCTTATCCAATTCCCTTTTGTATAGCATTATGGTGTAGCATCCTGTATAATATCTCTCTTGTTTCATAACTAGTCAAGCTTTTTGCATGTATGTACACGCCCTCTTGGATATCCACCCATCGAATAGCTACGGACATAAATTACTGGATTATTTGTACTAAATCCATTGTGTGCTTGCCAGCTGCCAGGTATCAAGTAAAGGTGGAAAATGTGAAAGTGCCAGAAAAACAGCCATAGGAAAAGAAAAGTGGTTTGTCGACCATGGGGATTAAACCCACACCCACAACAGCAAACAGCAACAACTGCCTAGCCAGAGATGATCCGCCACTCTTAAAATGTACTGAACCATTTTGACAGTGCCTATAAGAATAATACTTCGCACTGTAACACAGGGTATTGTCTAAGAAATGAATATAGAAACTTCAGCCAGTTAACGTTGGAGAAAAAGGAGTAGGGTGGCCGATAGAGGGTGTAGCTCTCTGTCTCTCGCTAGGTGGCGTTGCCATCCTAATGGTCAGTGACATACTACTTTTCTTCCTCTATGGATATCTTCTGTCGCTTTCAAATTTTCCATCTTTTCTTGATACTGTTCATCATTACTAATGCTTCCTCCCCTTCATTTCATTGCTTTGATATCATCTCCCAGGGCAAGGTGGGGGTGGGTGATGTTATGGATGAGCTGTACACAGAGAGTTTGAGGGGAGTCAAGAGAGGAAAGGTAGGTTTTTATTGTACCAAAGAAAAATTTACCTGTTACGGGAAAAGTTCTTTTCTTTTTTTAAAATAAGTGTCACTTTTAGGTTTTTTGTTGTTGTATTTTTGTGGACAGTAGAAATTTCAGATTACTTTTGTTATATACAACTCTTCTCTCTAGTCACTAAGTTTGGATACCTCTGATACCCATGGGCAAGGGGATCCATAGGCAGATGCATATTTTCCCAAATGACCAGCCATAAAAAGAAAGACAGCGCTTGGTTGTCGTCAACAAGTAATAATCTTCTGCTTGTACACACGACACATGCTCCTCAATAGTCATCTTAGCGGAATACAACCAGACAAAGCCCTCACATGTCCATTTTGTTATTTCCTGAATGAAACTGTTGCACACCATCTGTTTGAATGTCGACCCCTCAAGGACCTCCATGAGAACTATCTGCCCCAAAACCAGACATTAGCAACACCTTTTATACTGACAGATGTCAGTGTCAGCTACGGAACACCTGTAAATTCTTCACCATGGTATCAAACTGAAGGGCTGAAGTGTCGTTATTAGATCGGAAAATAAAGTAAAATAAATAAACCTCTTCAGTCAGTGGCCACAATATTACAGGCAAGGGTTAGAAATTGTTTTATTTTTGTGTCCTGTAAATTTAACTCCCCGCGGACCAACCATGAAATATCTTGTGCATGTGACAACAACACCATAGGACCGGCCACCGAGTTATGTCGTGTTGCCAATATCAAAACAAAAATGTCATTCAATCCGGGTTTCGCGACAATAATATTTGTATTCGTTACAAAAATAGGCATTGATACTTTTTTAACTCGATTCGAAGCATCTTTTCTCATCAAACGAGTCAATTTGAATGGAATGTACTGTGAAAAAATTAAAATGGCCATATTCGCTCTTACTAAGAGAGGTCATGAAGAAAAACTTTTCAATTTTCCATAAAGTAAGTTAGTTTGTAGCAATGAGCTAGGACAGATGTGCAAAAATGCCAAATCATGTCACCCTAAACTCGTTGTGGAATTTTTTATAAATTTGTGAAAATACCTCAAATGACTGGTCCCCAGCATTAGTTGATTATGCAATAGAGCCGATCCTCGGAGAGTTAATGGTATTGTACAAAAGGTATAGAATGAAATGATTTGTTGTCATTGTTGAAATCCCCAGGTCCGAGATCTTCTGGCCATGTACAAAGGCATGCCCGTCTATGTCAGCTTTGTCAAGGTACGTGTCACTGGGTGTGTCATACGACTTGGAAATGCTTTATCTAGGCCTATGTGAGATGTTACTGTTGAAAAGAAATACATTTCAATAATTTTATGGCTTTTATATTTTCCACCAATTGTCATATTTCCTTGTTTGACTATTATTTTATTTTCATCCTATTTATTGTCGTGTGGCTAAAAGTGACGGTGGCAGTAAGTAAGTTTAGCCACCGACAGTCACCCGAGTCAGCGGGCAACCCCCCCCCCCCCCTTGTCACCTTAATGACGTGTGCTTGCTAGGTTGGAACTACCTCCGAGACACTTTTGTGGGCTTCTCCTGTCCTTCCGAGAAGTGTGTGGGAAAATCATAGTGCCTGATATTAGATATAACGTCTTTTGTAGGGAGAAGATACAAAGAGTGGGAAGCAAGCTAGAAGCTGTACGTGGTATTTTAGGGTGAAGAGAGGTCGTCAGCAAAATGCCTGTTACAGATATCTGATGTGTGTCGAAAAGTTTCTGACAATTTTGTAGGGGGCCATTTACAGGTCTATTGTATAACAGAGTCAATGTTTTTTGTTTGTTTTCAAATATATTTATATTTTTTTTAATTGTTGTGAGAGAGAGAGAGGCTGAAAACTGTATAATATGATAATTCATTTCCAAGTAAAATTTAATTTTGGTTCCAATCCTTGGGCTATCTATAGCAAGAAATAGGGAACATCAAGATGTTTCTGTGGGAATGTATCTGACACACTCACACTGTCTAGTCCGCATGGGGGTGAGAAAGATACAGGGGTGTTGTAGCCTGCCAGGGGGTAAACAATACATTGTAAAGCTCATAGAGCATGATAAACTTTGTGGATATGTGCTATATAAATAATGTGTTACTTCGTTACAGGCACGTCTCCCGGTGTCAGGAGAATTATATCGACCCATTTCAAGTTTGATCCACCAGTTGAATTTAGACCCGTCACCGACCCCCAAAGGGACCCATGCAATGTCAAGGAAGCCAGCCCACGCGTTGTTACCGGAAGAGGAGCAGGATGAGATCCCAGTGCACGGACCTGATGGAAAGTAGGGATAAAGTTTATTCTCTGTTCCATTGGATACTTAAAGCACCAAGGCCTTTTACCTAACATTTCTGCTGGGTGCCAAACATTTTTTTGGGGGGGCTAGGGATTGAACTGACAGCAGAGACAAAAAAAATTGTTAACATTACATTTCTTCACTTAAAGTGATCAGACTTTCACAAATCATTGTAACATGAATGTACATGTCATTTATGTAATTGTTTTTGCAAAAGATTTGGAGAATGAATATATAAAAAATGATAACTAAAAAAAACATGATGAGCATAGATTTGATAGTTATACAACACATTTTTAATCTCTATCTTTCTTTTTTTGTCCAAAGAGCGGAGTATACTGTTGTGTATCGTGGATACTACACACTAGGGGAGGTAAGTCTTACCTGGCTTTTAACTTGTTTTTAAGCCATATTTGAATTCCAGAGAGTTGCACATCAGTAATAATGAATAAGATAAAGCCTGTGATGTTGATACAAAGAACGGTCCGGGGAACAATCACAACCTTTCATTCCTCTCATGACTTTTATGCCTAATGGTCGTGCGCACATGATGATTGTTTCAAAATCCAATCATTTTTCTGTGCTTCTACTGTTGTTAATGAGTTTAAGGTATTGTAAAAATCTTATGTGGGGTCCCAGTGGCACAGAGGTATGGTTCTCGCCTCTGAAGCGAAAGGTACTGGGTTCGATTCCCGGCAGCGACACTGTCAGGTATTTTTCT
>JARBEQ010255258.1:0-10856 GCA_030265355.1 Tritonia tetraquetra
ACTAGTGTTCTTGATATCCCCTTGTTTGGTGGGACTAGTGTTCTTGATATCCCCTTGTTTGGTGGGACTAGTGTTCTATGTTTCCCCCATTTTTGGTGTGACCAGTGTTCTTGATATCCTCTTGTTTGGTGTGACTAGTGTTCTTGATATCCCCTTGTTTGGTGTGACTAGTGTTCTTGATATCCCCTTGTTTGGTGGGACTAGTGTTCTATGTTTCCCCCATTTTTGGTGTGACCAGTGTTCTTGATATCCCCTTGTTTGGTGTGACTAGTGCTCTTTATATCCCCTTGTTTGGTGGGACTAGTGTTCTATGTTTCCCCCATTTTTGGTGTGACCAGTGTTCTTGATATCCCCCTTGTTTGGTGTGACTAGTGTTCTTGATATCCCCTTGTTTGGTGGGACTAGTGTTCTTTATATCCCCTTGTTTGGTGGGACTAGTGTTCTATGTTTCCCCCATTTTTGGTGTGACCAGTGTTCTTTATATCCCCCTTGTTTGGTGTGACTAGTGTTCTTGGTATCCCCCTTGTTTGGTGTGACTAGTGTTCTTTATATCCCCCTTGTTTGATGTGACTAGTGTTCTTTATATCCCCCTTGTTTGGTGTGACCAGTGTTCTTGATATCCCCTTGTTTGGTGTGACCAGTGTTCTTGATATCCCCTTGTTTGGTGGGACTAGTGTTCTATGTTTCCCCCATTTTTGGTGTGACCAGTGTTCTTTATATCCCCCTTGTTTGGTGTGACTAGTGTTCTTGGTATCCCCCTTGTTTGGTGTGACTAGTTTTCTTTATATCCCCCTTGTTTGGTGTGACTAGTGTTCTTGATATCCCCCTTGTTTGGTGTGACTAGTGTTCTTGGTATCCCCCTTGTTTGGTGTGACTAGTGTTCTTGATATCCCCCTTGTTTGGTGTGACTAGCGTTCTCTGTATCCCCTTGTTTGGTGCGACTAGTGTTCTTTGTATCCCCCTTGTTTGGTGTGACTAGTGTTTTTTTATATTCCCCTTGTTTGGTGTGACTAGTGTTTTTTTTTATATTCCCCTTGTTTGGTGTGACTAGTGTTCTTGATATCCCCCTTGTTTGGTGTGACCAGTGTTCTTGATATCCCCCTTGTTTGGTGTGACTAATATTCTTTATTCGGTCGTTGCTTTGTGTGATTAATGTTCTTGATTCTTAATTTCCTATTTGTTTGGTGTGAATATGTACTTTAATTTCTCGTTGTTTGATGTGACTAGTGTTTAGAGAGAGAGGGGGGGGGGGAGATGCAAAACGGGTGAATATCGAAATAGATTGACATATGTAGCAGTAAAGGGATATCAATCAAATATATGACATATATAGCTGCCACATACATAATTTGTAATAGAGAGGCAGATTCTATATCCCCGATGTTTGGTTTGACCAGTGTTTTTTTTTATTTCCTTGTTGTGTGATGTGAACAGTGTTCTTTATTTTCACGTGTTGTGTGTGACCAGGACGCCGGATTTGTGCGGGGCTTTCTAGTGTTATGTGATAATGATTAAGAATCAATAGGGAAAACGAATCTTCCGCCCAGCCCTGACAAGCCGTCCTGTCAATCCAGTATCCTTTCTTTACAGTGTGTATACATACAACGCACCGAGGGTTAAATGTTGCTTTGCTGATTGAGTTTTAAAAAAAATAGTCATAACTGTCGGGTTGGTAGCATACATTTGTGATCGTCTTCTTCATCATCATCATTATCATCGTTGTCCTCAGCAGAGGCATCGACAGCAGCATTATCATTATTGGGATTGTCGTTAAACCTTACACCGTACAAGGTACTAAAAGGTTATTGATAAAGAAAGAAAGAAAGGGATTGTCGTTATGATTTTTCTCTAAGACAAATATTGAAATCATGAGCACAATTCTGTTAGTATCGGCATTATCATTTGCTGCCTTATCATCATATCAACAAGGGTCTTATGATCCTTATTATGCCATGATCCCATTATCACTTACAACAATTATGTAAAAGAAAATGATCAATATAACAGGCAGTAAGAAACAACAAAGTACAGACGTGGTATCAATTATCAATAATCAATAATAAATGAGTGAAATAAAATAAAAGTTCTCTTAGAAATAATGATAATGATATCATTGTATTAATGGCAGTGGTGTAAATTGTAGAGGCAACAGTAGTAGTAGTAGTAGTAATAGTAGTAGTAATAGTAGTAATAGTAGTAATAGTAGTAGTAGTAGTAGTAACAGTAGTAGTATCGATATTAACCGCAGCAACAGCAGCTGTAAGGAGTAGCATCTAGTAGCAGTAGTAGTGATCGTACTAGTAGTCGTCATTGTCGTCGGAGTAGTAGTAGTAGTCGTTGTTGTTGTTGTTGTTGTGGTGGCAGCAGCGACAGCAGCAGCAATAGTAGTAGCAGTAGTAGTAGCGGTAATGTGATGGCGTTGAGGAGAGTAATTGTTGTGTAAGATAAATGTTTTTGAATATCATGGTCAATACAGTGTACAAGTAAAACATGTTAATTTTGTCATGTAAACAAAACGGAGAAAGAACAAAATATCTTTACTTGCAATATAGATATAATAATATAAAGACTGTAACAGACAACATAAAAAGCATCCCCAAAAATCAACGGAATGCGTCGTGCCATTCATTGTAAGATGCACTTTAATGTCATGTAAGACAACCGATGCCATGATACATGTTCAAGATAATAACCACAAGCTTTAAGTGTATTGAAATGTGTGATCTGATGTTCATAAAATAAAGTTTTCACTCGCGTATAAGCCATACTGAGCATTGCGGTGACTAGATTCATTTTGAAGTTGTGGTGAATCAGTCATTACGGCGTAGACTCTGAAACATAATATCGTTTAGGAGATTAATCAGTTGGTAATGAAAATGTTATAATGTACTGATGTCGCCAGTGATTTTAAGTTGTGGGAATGCAATACTACTAATACTGGCATCCTAGTGTGCAAGGCGGGATTAAGAGATGGGCACATTAATGACTCCCTAATAATTCCAGAACAGAGTGAGCAATTGGCCACTTATTATGGACGCCAGTGCTGACAGATTTCAACATCTATAACACCCCCCCCCCCCTAATTGATATGAGTTAAATATTCATCCAAAGGGACGCCAGACGCATTAAGTGGCCCACTCACTTACAAGCCAAATAGATCAAGTGGATGTGATCCAATCGGTTTGACAGAGGCATGAAACACACACATAAAACCCAACTTGGTCATACATCCATTTGTCATGCCTCCAACTTTTGTTTCCATTTTATCCCACTCTTTCAAATTTCACTTTTACTTACCCGGAGTTCTTAAGTCTCTCGACTTATGGATTCCTTATGGAATCGAGTCCTATCGGAAATGACTTTGAGATGACCGATAATAAGTTACCAACTGACAACTTTTAACTATAAACATGGTGTGATGTCAAAAGATGGGAACATCCGCCAATCAATCTGGTGCCACGCCCTCAGACAATGCTTATCATGCCCCTTTACTCGTTTCCTGTCTGAAGGTGACCTCTGTAATGGCATCCAGGATCCTCTCTCGTATTCCACCGTTCCACAGTTGTTGGCATCTTTTCCCAATACACGTAGTAATAATGTGTTTCATTCTCTTACTCTTGCTCATGACATGCCCTGAAAAATGTAACTCGTCGTCTTTCGACTTCACTATCCTCTTCTTTCAATTTTTACATGCCTTAACTTGTTGTTCTTGCGTCCACGAAGTCCATCAATTCTAAACATGCACAATGAATCCCCATGCATTTTTGTTAAAATTTGTTTATAAGGTGTCGACAATAAAGAAAGTCGGACGGAGAAGCCAACCATAGGAACATCGGTTGTGAATGTAATCAATATCGAAACGTTTGAATAGTTACATGATCTGCTTCCCTGATGGTGTTATGAGGGTCTCTAAGCTTAAATATCATCATGCACCCCTTGTTTTTATGTTGGCCACTTTCTAGACTTCCTTATTTGAACTAGGCATGTACACTAATCGATACTGGTACTCGATTTTATCGAGTATTCATCAAATTTAGCAAGTACTTGATAGTCTGGCCTTCTATTCGATATTCATCGATATTTTTATTCCGCAACAAAAACCTTTGGAAACTTCAGATCTTGTTAAGTTCAAACTGTATTTGATTATGTTTTTGAGTCAATAAACAAAATGAGACTTTTTTATCTTTAATCACAAAAGAGAAAAACAAGACAAAACAGAAAATTCAACAGTGCTAATGATCAAAGGGATATAACTATGCAATCTAACCATAACAATTGAGATTTTTGTGAGTCTTGCACATAATCTTTACTTTTATAGTTACACATTTCGCTTGCTTTCAATATCGAGTTCTTGATATCGATCGATACTGAGTGCTCTTAATCGATAGATTACTCAATAGTGGCGAGTATCGATTAGTGTCCATGCTTGATTTACCCAACACCATGTCTAAACTGACGTTCACATAATTTCTGTTTATAACAAACACAGATTTAGGACTGTTGTCAGGCTCCATGGTACGGCTATGTGTCCGCACGCAAGGTAACATTCTTGGGCCACCTTCTGAAGCTTGGTTGACACACAGAGATATGGTGTATGGCCAGTCATTGAACTGAGCTCAGTACAAGACACCACAATTTACAGCAGCAAAACGACGACTAATTGTAATAACCATCTCCTGCATCGCCATAGGTGATATCCCATTTGTGTCTTTCTGAATGACAACAGATAGTAATACTGCACTAGGGCATCACATCATCATGATCTCATCTCTTGTTCTTGAGCTTCCTCCAATCATACTACTATTTTGACGATCGTGTTTAAAAATCCGACGTAATTCAATGCGGAATTTTTTCCCGGACAAAATGTAGATGAAAAAATTCGAAGCATAATTCAGATTGGTCACAGTCTGCAAAGAAAGAGAGAGAGAAGCAAAGATATATCAACAGTTTTATAATTTCATTACATAATAGTCACAATGGGTTGATCACCTGCTTGGCTTAATATCTTGATCCAGAGAAATCCAGCCTCATAGCACTGACCCTACACTGTAATGGTAACAGGGAATTTGATAAGAAAGGAAGATTACATAATAGATGTAATCGTTCTACGTCTAAAAACACCAGACCAATTACCCATTGTAAGTACCCATGGTGTACCTGTGTACATATATCATATTTTCAATAGTGCCAAATCATCTCAGCGAGGCAGTCAAAATACTGCGTGCGTTGACACGCCAATGCTAATAGAATTCATAGTAACCATTAGGAACTTTAGTAAGCATGAGCTTACATCACACAGTGACTCTAAACGCCCAACAAGAGTAACTAGGTATCGGCTATACGACTCGTGCGTAAGAAACTCCGACATTCAGAACGAGAATTGTGATATCTGTCTCTAAGGGCACGAAAAGGACGAAGTAAATCAGACAGAAAGATTGACAAGTTCAAATATCGCTGTCTTGTGAGAAAGAATCGAATTTGAATACATCATCGTGTGGTCAGCGACCACAACTGACAATCAACCCGTTTTAAATTACCATAATATACACCCCGCAACAGTAGAGACGTGGGTTGATCACCTGCTTGGCTTAATACCTTGATCCACAGAAATACAGCCTCATGGTGCTGGCCCTACACTGTAATGATAAAAAGGAACTGGATAAGAAAGAAAGAAGAATAGAGACACACCACGGCAATGTGGAACAAAATAGGCTGATTTTCATGCAGAGGTCACGGAAAGTTTAAGGAGGTAGCCAATTATGTCATACCATAATACCAGCAATCAATTCAAATTCCCGTTGTATTTAAGGCTCTAAAGTTTTACGCCCTTTTCAACACAAAACATTCGTATCAAAGGCAGTTCAATAGAACTTGAGAAGATTCCACGTGAATCTCCAGGACAGAGCCATGAAAGCTCTAAAAAATAAGGCATGACCAAAAAAATGTGATACTTCTGTGTTGAAAAGGGTATACAATTTCAAACTTTAACAATTCATGAAAACATAATTACTTGAAGAAAATGGAACCAGGGCATAGCTTTAATTAAATGCCCGGAAGCGGCGAGGCCAAGAGTCTTGGCCAGGGTATGCATGGTAATGGTGAGGACGACGATCGGGAGAGTGGTAAAGATGTAGGTAAAAGAAATGGCCACCATCAAACGGGTCGTCTTGCTGCGTCGACGGCTGCTCCCTGTATGAGATGTATAAAAGTAAATGAAAAAGTTAAAAAAACCGTCGAAATGACGGAAAACCCCCCAAAAACCCCACAACAAAAACCCAACCCCAAAACAACAAAAACCCGGAGACGTAATACATATCTGGAAACACCCTTTCTCAGCTAACACTAAATACATTCACATAATATTAGATCTACAAAAGTAGAAGCTCTCAAATCGGTGATAAGTGAAAGCGCACGTCAGTTCGGAACAAAGGTCGAACAACGTTTAATTATGTGTCAACTGTATGGAATGTCGATTACTTATAAACTGATGAGTCTTACATTGGTGTTCGCGAAATGGAGTACCAATGCGTGCGCATCCCCATTCAGTATTATAATACAAATGATATGGTAATTATGCCAATGCGCAATGTCGTGAGACGTCTTGATGATTGCTGTACATAGAAAGTAGTCCCCAAACACGACAACAGATAAGCGATGGATGAGGATGCGTGCGAATACTTAACGAATAACGTATGCGTATCTTTAAGACGGTTGAGCTCTATAGCATCATGGAAGAGACGAATTGCATACGGCGAAACTTGTAAAGTGTAATAAGCACCATTTATACTGAGCTGTAAAATTCAAATTTTGTTACATGTAACTAGGGTAGGTCGCCCAGATACGAACGAATATTGCTTCATTTCAACTCCGAATACTTTATACATGTCTCGTGCAACTTGTAGAATGTTCGAAGTTGGGGCAAAGTGACAGTCGTTCCGAATTGGAACGACCTACCATAAAGTACGCTATTTAAACGCGAGGCGCGTGATGTATGCTGCGATTCTACTAAGTTACGCTTTATGGAATTAGAAAGAGAACTCATGATATTGCACGTTTCGGCCCAGTGGAAGAAATTGGTAGGCGCCCTAGTACATGATTATAGTCAGGTGACACGGAGACATGACACCGATGCTTGGCATCTTTTGCAGCAATGATAAATTTTCACAATGTCTCAGAGGCGGTGCCTAGCCAACGATGTCTTAAAGTTATTTGTTTCATGACCTTTCGACACAGTACCATCGCTTCAAAAACAGGACCTCTTTATTTGAACTTCTGTTTCAAAAAGGGCATTTAGACTCTACAATGGTCCACTTACAAGCAAGTTTGATCAAAATGGACGTGATCCAAACTGCTTGACAAAGGCATGAAATACAACGGCCTCTCTCATTCAATACATTTCGACTGATCATGCCTCAACTTTCGTCCAACTCCAACACCCTCTTTCAAACCCAACTGAACGTTCGTCATTCTGAGATAGTACATTGAAAATTAGTAAATAAGTGGGCCGCTTATGGGAACTTCTTGAACAAAGTATTGAAAAGTCTCATACGGCAAAAACAAGACACAACGCATAACGCTTATTGACTTCTGGTATCAGAGACATGTCACATTACCGCTGCTTACAACCTTTGACCTGCTGCAATACGTGCTGTTCTCAAAAGCACAAAGGGAAAAAACAGGGACAAAATACATTTTAGGTTATTATCCTTCCTTGGCTAACACACAACACATACAACTCAACAAACATAGAAAGTGAAACTTTCCAATTAGCAGTGGTAAGTAGAAGCGCACGCCAGTCCATTGTTCTTCTACGTACCACTGATTTAAAAGCTTTTCTCTTTTTCTTTTCTTTTCTAATTATTTTACAGATCTCCGTGTTGCATGTTATATGTGTGTTGTATGTTAGCTGATGGAGGATAATGCCTCAAAACGCTGTTTGTCCCTGTTTTTTCCTTTGGAAGTTTTTATATTTTGATTCCATTTTTCTACATTCTGTGCGCCATGCTGATGTTATTTTGTTTACTATGGGACAACCGTGTGTTGATATTGGAACCCCAAAGGAGCCACCTATAATTTAACAAGCATTGACTATCCACATTGAAACAATTTGTTATGAATAATTTTGGTATCTTGAATAAAGTTCAGAATCTTACAATAAAATACTTTCATTGCTAATATTTAATATTTAACTAATACCTTTGTCGCACTCAGTCAAGCACTGGCTAGAAAGTATTCCTGGCATACGGTTTTAATTCTCACTTAGAAGCAATCGACGTTATCAGACATACACGCGAACCTTTATGTTATAATCAATGAGTGAGGTCAAGAACCATCCCCTTTTTGATGAACCTGAAGCGGTAAATCTCCCTTTCCGGGTTATAGTTATTGTGGCGAGTTGTAGTTATAGCCACAACAATAAATTGTTCATCGCCTTTATGATATATTAATACCACCCAGTTTATGGCTTACGTTGCCAATAAAGAAGTATGGGCATGGCAGCCTAATCATTTGATTCGTAACATTTCCGTCCCCTTGAAGCATTGTGACAATAAGAAGAACGTAAAAGCGCCAGGTTTTTAGTAGGAGCGGAACATAAGCTCAATGATTCTTCCTTATCTGATTCACTAAATTTCTTTTTTCTATCTTATAAAATATATCAAATACTAAAAGAAGTCGAATTTTGTAAAGGAATTGTCAAGCGTATTTTGTTTATGCAAACAACAAAAGAACAGAAAATGTATGGACATGACATCAAAGGGAAAGAAAAGAGAAGATTCATGAAAACGTTGATAAGATCAGATTTGTCAGAAAATTGCGTGACTAGTAATGATAACATTACCAAATCTGTTCGGCTTGAAATTATTCTCTGCGTCGAGAAAGCTGATTTAGTCTAAATAGCATTTTTTTAACTGATCATAAGATTCATTATTTTGTTTTCATTTGCAACTCCAACAATTGCAACACATTTTGAATAAACGAAATAACATAGAAAATAGTAACTAATCAAAGTGATTGAATTTCTCACAAGATGACAAAGGATCATTGATTTAAATATCACATTATAAACAACATTGCCTCTCCAACTAATCCCCCATTGTGTGAGAGAGAAAAAACTCCGAGTGTGCGTGAAGAAAGTCATTCCATTCGCATGTTTCAATCCTAAAGACTTGTCTGAAATGCGCTTGCGTCTGAGTAGTTACAAGATTTAAGTATCTTAAAATTAGCCTCCAACAGACTTTTATAAATCTCTTCTTTCTCTATATCTTCCCGTCTTATGGAACAATCGTTTGCTCTATCGGTGTTAAGTTTGCATGATATGCAAAAATGGAATTATCCCCCCACCCTCTCAACACAAAACCCAACAACCCCCCCCCCCAAAAAAAAAAAACCAAAAAAAAAACAAACCAAACCAAACAGTAAAAAACACAAAAACAAAACAAGAACAGCAACAACGAACAACAATTTAGGTAGCTGTAATTTGAGCTGAGGGTTATTTGACTCTACAGTTATGTGCCCTAAAATATACATATTATTGCTCTTTATAGGCTGGTTCATTCTTTAACGGGCGATGCATCGTTGTCATATCGAGGGTATAATTATGACCCCCCCCCCCCCACCCTTTTGTTCATATCACTTTTCTCAAGAGTGATCTGAAATGTGTGGCTAATATCTATATCTATACCTTAAATTTTACGGTATTGCCGTTTGAAGACGCGGGTTTTATCCCTTACGGTGGACAAAACCATGTTTTCTCTTATATGGCTGTTTTCCCGTTTGACATTTTTAATGTTTATTTGATATCATTTATCATTTCTAGTGCCTGCTCCCTTTTAATTGCATTTACACATATTGAACACATCTAAGTAAAACCATGATAATCTATCTAAATGGACATAAATCGTTTTACCTGTAAGTCTGGTTGACGACGAATCTTCGTTTTGAGTGGCTTTCTCCACACTGAATATTCTGGCGAGAACACCAATGTTACAGAATAGGACTATGAGCACGGGGAGGATGAAGAGGAGGGCGAATTGGTAGAAATAGATGTGTAAAATGAGGAAGGTGCTTCGGTATTCATTTTCAGAAAGGCACTCTGCACCAGCATTATGCATCATCGACAGCCTGTGGAAAGTTAAATGAAAAATATGAACAATAATTGCACAATAGCAGGGGTCAAAGGTTATCAAAGCGTAAGTTCACCACCGACTCCCGACCCCCCCCCCCAAAAAAAAAGAGAGCAACAAATAAATAAGAGATGATTTTTAAAAAAAATAGATGTTAGAAAAGTCAAATACCGCTAGTGTGCCCTTTTTTCATACTTCATGCGCTAAAACTTATGGTTAGACCAGAGAGGGTTGCAGTTTAACCATAGCTCTGATGGGATGTATGACATAAGCAGATGCTCTAAAACGAGATTAACGTTTTGCACATGCGTCGTCAGGTTGAAAGCAAAAAATGGCCGCCGAATAGTAGCTTGGCAGGCGTAATATAATATTATAGCTTGTGAAGAGGGTTCTTGATAGGGCGGGCGTTTATGACCTTCAGCTTATTTCATACATCTCATGAGAAGTGTGGTTAGATTGCAACATTGTATTATCTAACCATACGTTCTCTGTATCCTTGTGACTGCAGCTTTGTTTGTTGCCCAACCTATTGCATTCATCAGTGTCCAGGATGTTGGTCTGATCATTTGCCTTCTTGATAAAATTCAATTGTACTGATGTAATCAAGGTCTCTGTTACCAGATTTTGTTGTAATTGGAGTTTCCTATCCTATTTCGAACAAGATGGGGTAGGTAATGTATGAACTTCCAAAAGGGACAGAGCACAGGGACGTAGAACGTTTCGGGCCACAAC
>JARBEQ010255280.1:0-10158 GCA_030265355.1 Tritonia tetraquetra
TCTCTCTCTCTCTCTCTCTCTCTCTCTCTCTCTCTCTCTCTCTCTCTCTCTCTCTCTCTCTCTCTCTCTCTAATGTACCGTTAGTAACGTTTGTTTGCAACTACATAGAATACGTGTATAGGAACGGGATGACGAATACTGGATGCAAACTACGGTTGACATATTTTAGACTTTGGTTTGAATTAGTAGGGACAGGCAAGGCAAAATAATGTGGTTGGACACGAGCCTAGAACACATTTATTGTTTCTAGTTTAGCTAAAGCGCGGTCATTAAAAGGGAAGGGGTCTTCTTGCAAGTAGGTATATACGCTAGTAGACTTGTATTTTGTCCTGATTTTGTCAACTTATTGATTCTCCACAAACGTACATTTAAAATTACAAGTCTAGTGTTAATAGCGTCCTATATAGTACGATTCGGTAATAAATGAGCGTGCCGGCCTCACGAGTTGGCGTATGTTTAACATATATCCTTGATACTATTGATGATAATGTCAAGTTACCAACAGAAGAAGGCTTAGATAAATATGATATAAGGAGGATTAAACTTATCAATTGTGAAATAATGATTGTCAGGAAATATGATATGTGGAATGACATCTCTGTCGTAGGGACGCTTGCTCTAAATTGGTGTGTTATTCTGGATCCATGAGATGATGGACTTGGTCTCTATGTCTGCATTGATGATTTATTTTTATTGTTAACTGTTGCCATGGGTTACAATCTTGTGCTAGCGTGTACAAACATCGGAGGTCATCTTTTGCGATGGTATGTATGTGTTCCTTTGGTCTTCACTTGTTTATTATTTTGTGTAGATTATGAGGTTTAGAATGGTGGGTAGTGACATTAGGTGTCCTTTCTTAATACTGTATATGCTGTTTCCTGATTCACAATATTGTGTTATTGCTGTCTGTGCTGGTATATTTCCATCTCCTTGTTGTGTCACTCTCCAGCTTAAAGGTGTTATCCGGAACCGTTAGTAACGATCGTCATTGCCCATCTGTTTGGGCCAGTGGACGCCTTATGTTCCCTGCGTATTCTTTGTTGGTCGTCAAGACTTTCTAGATTGTTCTTAGTGAGGCCCAGGTACCACTATTGTATAGTTGGGGATAGGTATTACAAGGGTTTCGTAGACTGGAATTCGTCTTTGTGGACTTAATATTTCTTTCCTCGTCCATATTGATTTTAACTTTAAAAAGGCGTTTTTGGACGTCTTCATTTTTGTTAATCAAATTTCCCAATTTTCTGACACTTTTCCAGGCTTCTTGATTTCGTTCTATTTTGTTATCTCTGTTTTCGATTCGTTGAATTTTAGGTTCCATTGTATCAATGTTTATGCAATCATTGGGATATAGTATCCTGCTTCCATTTCTGTGTTAAAATGAATGAAAGAATAGCTGCTGATAAATTGCTTTGATTAATATTTTGCCAATTAGCTTGGAAAACTTAAACAAAAGTCCCATAAAACTAGAAATGTGGACATAGGTCATCTCTGATATCGTAAAGAAAACAGAAAATACATTACATTAGTTGATGCCAAGAATAACAAATAGAGAAGAGTGGAGAAAGTTCAATTATTATAAGTAACCTTGACTCGTCTTATGTGGCAAAATCTGCTAGCTGAGGGATACCACCATGGCAACAGTAGAACGATACTGTTATGGCCAAAATGTGGGCAACACCTAAAAAAGTGACGTTCATTGTGGTTGGGGCACATTGGTCTGATCATCTGCTTGCATTATCTACCTGATCCAGATTCTTCCAACAACACTCCTTAATGGTATAATGCCGTTTGGATAACAAAACAAGATAAAATTGACACCGAAAGGTAAAGTAGGAAATGATAAAGAATGAAAGAAGAATCTAATAGAAGCCTTGAACTATTCTGTTATGATAACGCCCAAAGTGAAGTTCATGATGTTGAGGTACGTCAAGGATGTATCCTTGGCCTACTTATATTTATCACATTAATGTATTCAATATCTGTACTTCATCCACAATATTTATAATTCCTGATCTTATGGCATTCTCTTTGTTTGACTCTGTCTTCCCATTTAATCTAGAGTGTTTTTCTTGATCCTCAGTGGTTCCACGGCGTGTTCTATTTTCAATTGTTTATTTTGAATATACTCTTTATGACAGTTGTTGATTGGTATTTCTCATGACACACTGAGTAGTACTCTCAGTCTATTGTATTCATTCATTGTTCTTTGTTTTGTTAAAAGGAAGTTATATTTTGGGGGTTTGTTTCTTTACTTTATGTCAAGACATTTCATTTCATGAGATAATCATCCACATATGTATCCTCCACACCCCCACCCACCTCCCCTCCCGCCATGAGTGTGGACAATGGTGTAATCAGTGGCGGTGTTAAAACAGTCATCAATGGACACAGGCTTGTGGTCAAGTGTCGTGTGAATGGAGGAAACCCAGTAGTCAGTAAGGTCACTACCACCTGTGCAGGTCATCAGAATGTGGCCAATGGTGTGGAAGCAACCCACATATTTGACGTCGACAAGGACATGAACCAAAGGAAATGTGGTTGTGTGGCTGAACATGTGACAGGATGTTATGATGAAACTACTGAATTTACTCTAAATGTTCAGTGTAAGTCATGGCAGATTTTAAGATTAGATTAGAATAAGATATTTGACAGAAAGAAAAGAGAAATAGAGGAACACGTCTGTTGCAGCAACTGTTTGAATGTTTTCGAGTGTCTGTGTCACAAGTTTTTCAATACGCTTGACATCAAGATATTATCTATGGTCAGACTTCAAGGCAATCCCTCTTACTTGATGGATAATCTTTGAACGGTGAAGCAAACAACAGTCGTGGATGCAACAGGAGATTACCTACAAGGGGCATTTATAAATCCCATATGTTTGCTGTGTACACAATATGATAGATACGACTGTTTACAGCCATATGTTTTTTCCCCAATATATATAAAGATAATGATGTAGTTGAATCATGTGAAGATAGTATAGGTTCTTTATTCACGGAGGTCAGGTCTGGGCGTTTTCTCTGACACTACCTTGGAACCTATTAGATTACTTTGGGAATTGAATGTGCGTGTCTATGTGTGGTTATGATTTAAGAACATTATCACCTTGTTTGTATATCGTTACATCAAAGAGTCATTTTGGAAATTGAATTCCAGACATCCCTACCGTGAATGAATACACAGTCAATTCCCAGTCACAGCCACTGGAGGTAATGGATGGAGACAGTGTGACTCTCTCTTGTAAAGCTGAAGGAAAACCAAGGCCCAGTGTGTTCTTAAGAGGTCAAAGGTCAATGGAATCTCTCACTCTAAAAGAAACAGATTCCGGAGACTACAAAAAGAAAAGTGACATTGCCAAGGCCATGAGATGTATTGACACAGACACCTACATCTGTATGGCTGATAATGGTATTGGTGATGGGGTGGAAAATAATATTTCAGTTGTTGTGAAATGTGAGTATGCCAAGTAATGTCTCAAACTACTTTCAGGCTCAAATTTCCTTACTACAAACCTCATAGAATTAAAATGACAGTGATATTTACCCGCTATTTTTGTTGTTTTATGTCCTCTTTATCAGCCTGGTTAATACGCCAAAACTGAGCAACGTATTCAGCCCTGGAGGTTCAGGCAATGAGGTAGAATAGGCCTGACGTGAATGCCTGCGTGTCGTAAAATACGACCAAATGACTCCATAGATAAGAGCTCCCAAAACCGAGTTCCCTGGCCCTCCATGTTATAGAAGGCACTCAGTGGATGGGAGACACATGGTCAAAGAACTATGATAGCCTTTTTAATGCAAATACAACTATTAATATCAATATAGTTCAGACATATTATGCATCAAATGAAGATGACACAGAAGAAGACACAGAGCATTTTTATAATAATTTACCCAGGCTGAACAGCTCTCGAAGAAAGGTGGGTAATTTGAACGCCAAGGTAGATAGCGAAAACGATGGTTCTGAATTGGCAATTGAAACACAATCGTAAAGTAGAAGAAAGGAATGGAAATTGAGAAAGACTCGTAGATGTCTGTGCTTCTGGAGAAACAATTCTCTCAACAAATGAATCCACATATTGACCATTTGTATACATAAAGAAGATCTAGTTCTCTACAAGATGTTACGGCAATGAAACGACTGATGTTGCTTCGTGACAACATTGAATTAAACATTTAAAAGATCCAAACCAATGAACAATAGCTGACGTCTAAAGTAGCAGGTTAATGTGTTGTATTGAAAGGAAAAGAAGAACGAGTCCAGTATAGAATTAACAAAAAATAGATGCGGAACTCTTGCAAAGAAGTTGAACGCACATGGAAACTATTCAAGATAAAGCAAGCCATTCAGAATGACAAAAACAGTTTTCAGAGAACCTGGCATAGAGGTCAGAACAGGCAGCTGCAAACGGCACACGAGAAATGTTTATCAAACAACAAACATGCTCTAGCGAAAATGGAGTAATTCGCCAATGTCAATAAAAGCCAGGGAAGCAGACACAATCTTTGACAGAGACAGAGAAATGGGTAACACTCTTCTACGAGCTTTGAAACAGACCATCACTAGAACATCTAGATTATTCCAGCAAGAAGAGACCTAGACGTGGAGTCACCGACAACATATGAAATAGCAATGAGTCAATTTAAAACTTTAAAAAGTGCAGGATCAGAAAAAAATCCCCTGGAAGCTCTCAAGACAAACACCACTACAACCGTAGAGATGCTTCATGCTCTATATTAAAAAAGGGAAATATGAAAAGATTCCAAAAGACTTGTGGGAAAGCCATTCGATCAAGCTTCATAAGAAAGGAGCACCATAGCAACTGTGGCCACTAGAGACATAATCTTTCGCCAATACTAAACTTTCACCGAATAAATTTGGAAAGGATCAAAGACGCTGCAGACGAAAAACTGAGAGACCAGCAGGCAGGATTCAGGAAGAACCGATCATGCATAGATCAAATAGACAAGTTGCGGATAATCGTAGAACAGTCCCATGATTGGAATTCGTCTGTTGTCATCCATTTTGTTGATTATGAAAAAAATAAATTTCCAGTGTGGATAGCGAGAATTTATGAAACTTCAAGAGGCATCATGGAATTCCAGAAAACATTGTAGATCTTGTGAGACACTGTCCTGTTTTTCTCAGAGGACAACTTTCATAAGATGTTCCTACCTACACTGGAGTGCGGCAGGGCTGCCTTCTTTCACCTTTTCTCTTCATCTTGGTAATTGATTGGGTCGTTAAATACGCTGCAGGTGGTAGAACAACGGCTTGCAGTGGACTCTTTGTCAACAACTTGATGCTTAGTATTGCTTTCAAACACACAGACTGATAACCTTGAGCATCTCTCAAATAGTGTAGGGCTGGGGATTCATGCTGGTATATCGAAAGTAATAGTAGTAGCAGCGTATGGCTACACCTCCATGTCGTTTTGGTCGATCCATGTTCTGAAGTTATCGTCGCATCGGTGTACCGTCTCGTATCCTCCCACATGCTTGGTCACTGTACAGTGAAGGACAATGTGGTCTGTAGTTTGTGGGCCTTTCTAGCATCTTGGGCAGGTTGGCGACTCAATTAGCCTCTATATGTACATATTTGCTGCTGTGCGGCCGTGTACCGTGTCCAATCGATTTGCTGCAACCCAGTATTTTCTCCTGCAATTTTCAAGGCCAGGAACTTTTTGAGTGGGGTCTTCTATGACGTCACCTCCTCTTGGTGTATTATTTGACCATTCTTCTTTCCAGGCCTCTGCTGCATTGAATCCCAGACTTAAAGTTTATTTTTGGCTTTTTGATTCGTCTCCTGTCTTTTGATGTGGGGAGGGGCTATTGCACTCAGTGTTGGGAGCCAATGGGTTGGTGTCGATGTTATGATCCTCATAGACTCTTTGAGCTGGACGTCAATATGTGAGGTATGAGGGCTTCTGATCCAGACTGGAGAACAATACTCAGCTGTACTGTCGCATAATACGAGTGCAGATGTTCTTAGAACGGGTTGTGGTGCCCCCGTGATGTTCCTGCAAATTTCCGTAGCAATTTTGTTTGCGCCACTCACAAGGTATTTTCTGTACGTCGGCTGCCTGTCTAAAATGACGCCTAGGTACTTTGGGTTACTCTCGAAAGTAATGAAGAAAGGCAAAGAAACTAAGTAAGATGTCACCCTGAAAACACTATTTATAGGAAATAGATCATTTATATACTACATGTAGCATCATGACTAGACATGGTGGGACAGAAGCAAATATCGTGGCCAAAAGGAAGGTAAAAGGAGAATTTTTACATTTGCAAAGGATATGGAAGCAAACTAATATGTCCTTCAGGACCAAAATAAAGTTGTTCAACTCTAATGTGAAGGCGGTGCTCCTATTTTGGTGTGAAACGTAGAAAACTACCACCTTCACTTTTTTAAAAAGTCCAAACATTTATCAACAGATGACGTTGCCGAATTCGTAAGATCAAGCGGCAGGACAACATAAAAATTGAGAACTGTTAGAATAACAGGACAAAGGATGAAGAACTAGTGCATCGTCGATTTCGTCGGATTGGGCATACTCTTCGAAAACCCGTAAACAGCACTACAGGGCAGGTATTGCGATGGAATCCACAGGGGATCAGGCAGGCCACGGGAGACACGGATACAAGGTGTGGGAAAGGAATTGAACAAAAAGGTTATATCTGAAGCCAACTTGGAAAAAAAATTATCTCATGGCAGAGGGTGAAAGGCAATGATGATGACTAACAACGTATTGAGTTATTGCCAATTTCAATCACAAAGAAAGATCATTCAAATATTGTTTTCATAGAGTACTCAAAGAAACAAACAGTGTTTATTGTTTGGGCTGATTAGAAATAATGAAATGATTCTCAATGCCTCCAGGTACACCTTAACTCGCATCACGTGGTTTAACACAAGAATTTGAATTGACCAAAGCCACAGACCTGGAGATATTAATTGACGTTATTGGATATCCGGAACCTGCTGGCTACACCCTCACCAAGGTCAAGTCAGGCAGAAGAAGAAAACGTGCTGTTACAGGGTGTGTGGTGGGTGTAATCCATTACATTGTGACATATTCACCAAAGAAACATCCTGAAGGAAGTGTAGTGCTAGGGATGGTTGACTTGCTGGATGAAGACAATGGACGGTTGAATTGACCATCAAGAATGGGGTTGGGGATGGATTAGTTTTCATGTTTAACGTCACCATGGTGGCAGGTTAGTTGATTACTTCACGATACCATGTGACGTCATACTGTTTTTTATGTGGTGCTTTGACACGTGTGTTAATACATGTCTCCAATTGTAGTTCTAATGATTATTAATAATGATATTTGACCTTATTTAGCATTTGCTTCTGATTATTTCAGAGAAGTGTCCGTGTGACGATGAAACAAACATGGGTACAGCTGTTGGAGTTGCTGTCTAATGTTGTCTGTTGTTATCAATAGTGATGTTCATATTAGGAATGCAAGGTAACATGGAAAATAAATAATCTGAATATATATTACAGCATGAATTTCTTGAGGAGTCCCAGTGGCAAGAGATATAGTTCTGGCCTTTGAGGCGAAAGGCACCGGGTTCGAATCCCACAGATGACAGCTGTTGTTATTCTTCACAAATTCGGTATAATTATTTTTGTCGCTCCCCTGATCATATGAAGGTATGTGGGATCAAAAGCAAATCCGCCTCATCGAGCAGGCCATAAACTGTAATGGTAACAGGGAACTGAATAAAAACGGGGATTTTTCTGCTTGATCGTATCCATGCCAAACATAATTGGGGGGTGGGCAGGAAATATCAACACAGTATATCTATATGTATCAGTCTAATCCCCTTTCTCCTTTAAACATCCTTGATAGTTGACAAAAGATGCAAATCCCAAATCAAAAAGCCACACACGATGCTAAGACCGTCACCGGACTACGACGACTTCAATGTCCCTCCACTTCAAGAGGCGTACGTGGACGTGAATTCTATCCAGCTGCAGGAGGCCAAACCAAAACAACAAGAACAGGCTGATGGATATGAGAGACCACAGGCCAGACAACAACGACAACAACAGCAACAGGATGGTGGTTATGAAATGTCTTCACATCATGGTGATCATTCTAACAACCCTACACCAGAATATGTTGGATGTGATGATGGCTATGAAACACCGATACCTTTCCAAGATGGTGATAACACTACCAACCCTTCATATGAGTATGTAGCTGCTGGCGAGCAAGCTACAGTCAACTCCCATTCAAACACCTACACAAACATCACACCCACGTCCAAACCATCCAATTACGTCAATGTATCAATGAAATGAATGTGCATTAAACACATACTCAATGAGATCTGGGGAAATATGAACTTTATGAAACAAACTATTTAATTAGTATAACTTAATACATTTACGTTTCATATGTTTCCGGAAAATACTTATCATACCCTCCTTTCTATTAATTTATATATCATATCTCACATCGCACGTGTGTAGTATTGTTCTATTTCGGAACGCTTTTATTTCAGCACACGTACTCCCATTTGGCTCCATGAAATCCCACTGTCGAACGACGCTAATACCTGCCGTTATATATCGTTATCTCTGAGACTTTTTACCAGAATTATTCCATTTGACAAAACAATGTAACACAAGCTGCATGTTTTATGTTATCAATGCCAATTTGTATCTCTATACTAAGTGATTTTATTTTAAAAATGTGCGCATCATAAGCAGTAATAAGTATCTCATTTTCAAATTAATCTAACGATAGTTATTGATATATTTTTTTAAAAGGATACTATAATCAAAGTGCCAGTTCTTTGCCATTAAGATTATGGAGGGAAAGGTGGTATCCGGACCATATCAAAACACTGGGAAACGCACTATTCCATTGGATTTATACATCAAGCTTTCATAATCGTAAGACTGAGTTATTTTTATTTTATGCTTTGATTTACAGTTTGTCCCTTAAGACCCAATTTGGGGTAGGATAATGTTGGTGCTATTTTCTACAAAGTTCAAAAGGTTTTTTCTTTTTTACAAATCATTGTATGATTGTTTCGCGTATCTATTGCTTACATTTGTGGGGGAAGTTATCTAAATGTTCCTTTTGGACTTATTTCCTTCCATTGTAGTCGTGCATCTTCTTATCATGGGATACTTGGTTTTGGAATCGATCGTTAACAACAACAAACTGGTAACAAGGTACTTTAAAGGTTCAAAACACGCGACATGCTTCTGGAAGATGCGCAGAGAGATAAAAAGGCATCAAATGCATTGAAAAGCCAGCAAGATTTGATTCTGATAACGCATAACAAATATATTTACGATGTTTATTTAGTGATATATTCTACGTATGTTTTTTTGTTTGATCGAACCCCATTAATACTCCAAGCATGGCTGAATACAGGGTTGGGCATTCTCTAGATCAAAAGCATGTGACCAGACCACTGTGTCCAAAACTCTTAATTTTTTTTTCCCATGGGCATTGCACTGAGCAGTATAAATCATACGCAAGTTCAATAAACAATAAATCAATGTAGCCCCTGTGGTCACCTCCTATTCTTTGTACAAACTGGAGAATGTGCAACTTGGGGCGTAAATTCATCTTATAAAGATTCTTTATGTTGGAAAAAAACCGCACGAAGAAACCAGGTTGTTTTTGTGTCTCCTGTAAACTCATAAAATCGACTTTCTCGAAAATAGCTCTTAGCGGTAATTTGGACTTTTAACAGTGAGGTCCTGCTTTCATTTGTAGTAGTAATATGTTACATATTATGTAATTTGGACTTTCAACAGTGAGGTCCTGCTTTCATTTGTAGTAGTAATATGTTACATGTTTTGTAATTTTGCAGTCATGTTTTATGTTATATCATTTCACGTTCTTATAAAGGGCACACATGTCATATCAATGTATTTGTTACATGCTCGTTGTATATTTGTAAAATGAATGGTAATCTATGTAAGTATTACTACAGACATTATTTTAATTGATGATTTTAGTTATTGAATTTATCTTGTTGCCATTAACATTGTATGTAGAGGACTATACACACGTAAGAATATTGAATGTGTGTTGTTGCCATTCTATGTAGAGGACTATACACACGTAAGAATATTGAATGTGTGTTGTTGCCATTCTATGTAGAGGACTATACACACGTA
>JARBEQ010255301.1:4192-19768 GCA_030265355.1 Tritonia tetraquetra
AAGCAACACCTGTCATTAAAGCAACACCTACCAAAAAAGCTGAAAGTTCAGACAGCGATTCTAGCTCTGAAGATGAACAGAAAAAGGTAACGCCTGCTAAAAAAGCCACACCTGTTCAGAAAGCAGCACCTAAAGAAGTCTCAAAGAAAAAAGCGGAGAGTTCAGATAGTGATTCAGATTCTAGTTCAAAAGACGAAACAAAAAAAGCTGCTCCTGTGAAAAAAGCAACACCTGTTGTGAAGTCAACACCTACCAAAAAAGCTGAAAGTTCAGACAGCGATTCTAGCTCAGAAGACGACGAACAAAAAAAAGCTGCTCCTGTGAAAAAAGCAACACCTGTTGTGAAGTCAACACCTACCAAAAAAGCTGAAAGTTCAGACAGCGATTCTAGCTCTGAAGATGAAAAAAAAAAGGTAACGCCTGCTAAAAAAGCCACACCTGTTCAGAAAGCAACACCTAAAGAAGTCTCAAAGAAAAAAGCGGAGAGTTCAGATAGTGATTCAGATTCTAGTTCAGAAGACGAAAAGCAAAAAGCTGCCCCTGTGAAAAAAGCAACACCTGTCATTAAAGCAACACCTACCAAAAAAGCTGAAAGTTCAGACAGCGATTCTAGCTCTGAAGATGAAAAGAAAAAAATAGAGCCTACTAAAAAAGCCACACCTGTACAAAAGGCAACTCCTACACAAGTCTCAAAGAAGAAGGCTGAAAGTTCAGATAGTGAATCAGATTCTAGTTCAGAGGATGGAAAGAAAACAACACCCCAGAAAAAAGTCACACCTGCGTCAAAATCTCAACCCACACCTCCCACTAAAAAGGCTGAAAGTTCAGATAGTGATTCTAGTTCAGAAGATGAAAAGAAGGTGGAGCCTCAGAAAAAAGCAATGCCTGCCTCTAAACAAACCCCTAACAAGAAAGCTGAAAGTTCTGACAGTGAATCAGAATCGAGCTCCGAAGATGAAAAGAAAAAGGCAGGATCTCAGAAGAAAGCAGCACCTGTCGTTAAAATGGCTCCTGCTAAGAAAGCAGAAAGTTCGGACAGTGACTCCGATTCTAGTTCAGAAGATGATAAAAAGAAAACCAAAAAACAAAATGCATCTACAGTAGCCACCCCAGTAATCTCTGCAAAACCGGTGAACTCTTCAACTCCTATGAATGTTAATGGTGAAAATGACAGCTCAAGTTCATCAGATTCTGACTCTGAAAGTGATAAGAAAAAATCATCAGCTTCAGTGCCAAAACCTACAACCCCTGTTGTGAATGGTAAATCAAACTCGAGCAGTGAATCAGACAGTTCAGATCCTAAACAAGGGCACGTCATGACACCCTCTGGAGACAACAGCAGCAAAAAGACGGTGAGTGGCTTAGAATAAGAACAAAATGTTTTTGTAATGTTAGATTTGTTAATTTTGTGATTATAATTTTCCTTTTAAATTTCAAATTGATGTTTGAATAGTTTTTATCAAAGATGATACATATACATAAGGGGACGACTGTGTTTTTCACTCTATAATGAGCGAGGACAGTTACTGTAGTTTCAGTTACAGAGCTATTTCCCCTGCATTGATTACATTATGACCAGCTTCATAGTTAGTGAAGGGGACTCACACAGGCTGATGCTTTTATTTAAATTCAGTTTTTAAAATTAACTTAAGCCTTATTATGAAAAGTATAGCTACTTTTAACAACTCATTCCTCCTTAATGCGACAGGATGCTACGTTTGCATGTCCTCCTTGATGCGACATAGCGTCGACATTTTTTTTACCCGATCGACATACGGCACTCTAGACATGAACTTTTCTTTCCTTTCACTTCCCGGAAACACTCCCCCCGATTTCCAGGAAATTGATCTTAATTATAAAAGAAACCGGATGTGTTTATCTAGTTTCGTTTTCTCGCGAGACTGTTTTGAAGGAAAACGCGATGTTTTCCAGTGTTCGGCGGATAGCATCAAAATGCCAAGTGGCAGAACAAGAGAAACATTAACAGTAACAGGATGCAAACTGTGCTTGATACATCTCCACAGAGGAGCATGCTTTGTCAAATTTCATGACAATTTGAAAAATTAAACCATATTCTATGAGAAATTGGAAGAAAAACCACACAATTTCATGAAAAACATTTTTTTTTTTTTCTTTAATGAATGTTCACTTGTACCTTATAAATGTATATATTTTTGGACATGAAAGTTCATTCATTTTTTAACAATTTGGTATTTTTTTTGTTATGTTAAACTTAAAGTCAGTTTTATGGTCTTAAATAAATATTTTTTAAAAAGCTATTCATTGGAAAATTAAAGTTATTTCCCTTGCGTAGGGACCAGCCTATGGTTTCCCCCTATGCTCTTAAGGAGGAATGGGTTAATACTTAAAGCACCAGGGCCTTTTACCGAAAACTGCCGCCAAATGCCAGCAACCAATTTTGGGGGCTAGACATCGAACTAACGACGAAGACAATTTTTTTTACATTTCTTCACTAAAAGTGATCAAACTTGCCGCAAAAGATTTAAGATTGATTCAATTGGTTCTCCAATCGATTTCTTAAAAAATGATATAAAAAATAATGATTGAAACAAAATTAGCTCGATGGGCTCATCGATGATAGCCCTTATTAAATTTTTACCCGATCAAAGGACAGCTAGCTACTATCAATAATAATAATACATCCTGAGACAGACCAACCCAGTTACAAACTTAAAATCCACCAACAGAATGAAAAAAACCAACTTGAATACAAATTCTTATCAAACATGATGACCTCGCGAAAGTGAAAACCATCGAACCCAACAAAATTGATAAAACGCCGAATCGGAGTGAAAGCGCGATCAAATCATTGATTACTGTTTGTGGGTAACAGGACAGTATCGTTCAAGAGCCCCGGATGAAAGGGGAGCTACTGTGAATATTTTTGTCATGACAATCGATCCAATCCACCGTTGGTGCTCTAAGTGTTTTAATATATATATAAATGAATAGTGAGGTCTTTGACTCCCCTTGTGCCTTGTTGTTATTATAATGACCTTTTAAACTCATTGATCTCACAAAAATCTATCTACCTAGAGACAGCAAAATGAACCATTCCGACGTGTCAAATCAGAACAAGTGGTTGTCGATCCAAGATTACAAGACAACTCTTTTGAGGCAAAGGTTGGTAAAAAAAAACCTAATGGTTCCCTTGATTAGAAAAAGAAAATGCACTATATTTTATGATTAAAAAAGGTCGGATTTTTCATTTTAAAAAAAAATCATTGTCCATAAAGAGAGTAGTGATATCTGGTTTTTGGACATATTCAGAAAAAAATCCAAACTTTTTATTGTCATGATGTACCCTCCAAAGTAAAAGAAGCAGATTGTAGGCAACAGAAATGAATCAGTTTGCTAGAAGAGATAAAATAAACGCTCAGAGTAGAGAAGTTAAAACAGACGGACAGTTTAGAGCTAATGATAAAAGTAAACTAAGAAAGATGGTTTGGGCATGTAAATAGAATGAATGAGCAGAGAATCCCTAAAGGATATTTGAGTGTAAGGCCTATAGGAACTAAATCACGAGGTAGACCTAGGAAAATGTGGGCAAAGATCATTTCTGCTATTTAAAGAAAAGGGAAATAACTTTAGTTAATGCTAAGGAAAGCGGTCAAAATATGGAGTGGGGGAGAAAGTTTATTCTCCTCATTATAGATAAATCTGATACCAAAATGTATTATAACAGGAATTGATAAAGAAATGTGGGGCTTTGTGAGCAGAGAGTACTGGGTTAGAATCCTGGGATTTTTTCCTTTGAACTTTCTTAAGTTTTATGGCTCTGATCCTGATGATTCCAATGGAATCAAGTCCCGCCTTTGATATGTCCTAAAATGTGTTGCCAAGGGTGTAAAACTAACACCTTTTTTTTTATAAAGAAGGAAATCATTTCAAAGTGGATGTCTTCTAAGACTTCCGTAAAATTCAAAAATGAAATTGAATTGGAAATAAATACATTTATATATTACTAATGAGAAAATAATCAAAACATGCAAGATCTGAAGAAAATATTAACACCTTTACGAAAAAAATTCACTATCTTTTTTTATCTATTCCTTACTGCTCTTCAATGACCTATATTTGAACAATGTATCGATGCAGTATTTTATACATTTTATGATTTGTCTTCTATGTATGTTACTTTTATTTGTTATAATGATTTTGTAAATTGTAAAGCGCATTGTGCATAATCTAGTCATGGTACTGTGCTATCTACTTTCCATTATATTGATTTAGAGGGGTTTTTGGTTGCATTTTTTCTAAAGATTTGTTTCTTATCTTTACAAGACATCTTAGCTGAAAATTTTAAGTTCTTTTCTATGAGACAGGCATCTGATTTTTTCCTCATCATTTTGGGTTAGAGTTAAGTCGGGTGCTACAATTGCTTGTCAGAACTTTATTCACAAGGCTTCTATACAGTTTCAGTTTTATTTGTTTGATCTTGTGCCACCAATGCCAAGCAGTGCTGCACCCAGCTTCATCTGGTAGATAAGACAAGCAGGTGACTAGCCCACTGAGCTTGAACTTGGAATGGCAGTAATGAGCGTCATATTTTTAGGTGTTGCCCAAGTTTTGGCTGTAACAATATTTATTGTTGCTTTGGTGGTAAACCCCTCAGCTATAAAGAAAATTGAGCAGATTTTGCCACATTAGGCTTAATGGCTCTTTTTTTTCCTTCCAGTGACTAATTTTTGTAATGTATTGTATTAATATGTCTTTGTCCCAAACAGCGAGGTGCTCATGGATCTTGGGGTGCAAAGGCCAACAGTGATCTGAAAGTTACCCGTGGCAAAGGCTTCAGAGCAGAGAAAAACAAGAAAAAGAGAGGAAGTTACAGAGGTGGAACCATAGACACTGGTGTTCATTCTATATCGTTTGAGGACTAGGTATGATGAGGTAAATTGATAAATCTATTGGTTATCACCAAATTTTAACCCCAATTGGATCGAAAACTCTAAGCAAAGGGCCGCAATAAGATGTGATACAATGAAAAAATTACAGTAGATCATCATGTTTAATGACAGCGGAACTAATGAGACCTTGGCAAGAACTAGAAAATTGTAAATCCCCACATTTCCTGGTTTGCCTTTAAGGAAACCATACCTATTTCAATCATAATCGCCACTGTGTTGTGTCAACACAGCACACATACTTGAGAGGGCTCGGACTGGCATCTCACCTCATGTGCACACATCAAATGTCACTCATTACACATCTGTTACTGTAACTACGCTTCTTTGGCATGACGTATCCAAGCTTACATCTCAAAATAAAGTTTATTTCCTTCCAAGTCAGGATTAATTCATATTCAGTGAACAAGAGCATGTCACCATTTAACTTAAGTTTCTATCATTATCAATCAAGCAGTATGTAGATGCAAAAACGAAAGACATCGCAGAGATTTGTCATCAATTTGACATGCCCCCTACCGATTGCCCTTGTGGTACATCTCAGCTATTGATTAAAAACGTGGAGCATTTGCCACTCTGGGCAGCAAAAGAATCATTCTTTCTTCTCTCTTGTCCAATTCCCTTTTACCATTACAGTGCAGTGTAGGGCCAGCGCTGAGGTGCTGTATTTCGCCGGATCAAGATATTAAGCCAAGTAGGTGATCAACCCACTGTGACCTTTGTAGTAAGAATCATTTTGACCGGATAGTGGCGTTGCAGCCTACTCTTATTGATTTTCAACTGCCAAAGGTTCTTTCAAGTTTATCGTCCTTCTCCGATAGGACTAGGTTCTTTGATCCCACCTACCTGAATAGGATCAGGGGACTGGCTCAACAGTGTCGCAGACAGGAATCGAACTCGGTACCTTTTGCTTCAGAGGCGAGAACCTTACCTCTGGGTCCCTGGGACCCCCCAAGAATCGTATACATTCAAATTATTGCTACCATGGCTACTATTCAGCATTTTTCCATGTGCTTAAAAGCTACTTTCACTTGTGGGTGAAACTAATAACCTATTTCCAGTGCAAAAAGAGCTATAAAACAAACGTCACTTTTGCCTTGGGGCACATCAATTAGTAATGGGTTATACCAATTTACAATACTATTTACAATACACAGAGCAAGGAAACACTAGCGATGTGTGTGTCGTCTGTATACGTACACCCCCTGACGTGAGCCGTTTGTTTTCTAGTAGTGTCTAGACATTCGTCTTCGTTGACATTAATGATAGACAAGCCAGTCTTCGAATGCTGCTTACATCCCCTTCTCCCTAATAGCAATACATTCTTATTGGTAGTCAAAAAAAAGTAGGTAGTGGCTAATAGTTAAATCAGACCCTATTTAAATGTAAGTCTGGGTTTGACTATATTTGAGTTGGGTGTTCAAAAGCAAATGCGGATCACAGGAGCAAGTCGAGAAAACAGGGTTGACCCAATGAACTGGATTTCCGGGTCGAGAGCGGGAACTGGGTATTCAAACCACTAATTTGGTTTTCTGTCCAGGCCTAATAGGTACAGGCAGGAACTCTGTTACTGTTATTCATGGTTTTTTTCAAAGATGAAGGATCTAAAAAAAAGTCATCTTTAGCTTGGATATTTGATTTTTACTACTTCAATTTGAAAAGCAATTTGAGTCATGTAAAAAGAATTTTCCTTTTTTCACAGGTGTGTTGTAGGCGTTGAAAGACTTGTGTAAAATAGAGGAAGGTTCCCTACATCTGTTTGGAAAGTAAAAACTTTTAATTATTGTTTTATTGGCACTGACATGAGAGAGAGAAAGGTGTGTGTATGTGGTTTTATGTGTTTTGTACCAGAATAATGTTAACACATATTGCTTTTCAATTTAGGAAATATGAAACTTGTTTTATTGGTACCGACATGAGAGAGAGGTTTGTGTATGTGGTTTTATACCAGATATTTGTAACACATTGCTTTTCATTTTTGGATATATATAAAACTGTTTTATTGACACGAACATGAGAGAGATGTGGTTTTATGTGTTTTGTACCAGAATAATGTTAACACAAAGCTTTTCATTTTAGGAAATATGAAAACATAATATTCATTATTTGTCTTTTTATGACTTCAATATTTATTAAATGCACTTGTCTTATGATGAATTGTACTGTTTCAACACTGCTTGATGCATCCTCAATCATATAGTATATTACATATTCTATTTTAGTTATGTATATGAAAAATATTGAATTATATATTATCTATGTAGTTTACATTTTTGTTGTTGCCTAGAGTGGTAGAACCTCCCAATTGTTATTATAGCTGAGGGAGTACCTACAAGGGCTACAGTAATTTGTTTATTGGCCTGTCTTTTATTAATACTGATTAGTATGTTGCTCATCGTGCCAGTAAGGAGTTGTGGACACAGTGGGTTGATCACCTGCTTTTCTGAGACTGATCCAAAGAGTTTCCGGCTCTGTGTTCAGTGGTCGGGGTGCCTGCATTTATGGCAGGTGTCTTCTGTGCCTTTCATGGCTGAACATAGGGCTGGCCCCAACACTGCTCTGTGGTATTAATGGGGCTCAATCAAACAAAACAAAGTCTACATTTTTTACAATTACTGATCAGAACGCATGGATAATAGCTTCAAATTCCTTCTCTTATTAATAGTACATTATATAGTATGTGGAATGGAAATACACAAATTGGTTTCGTCACAGCTGCCAGGATTTCTGCTATTTCGTCGATTGTCCACTATATTAAGTGATCTGTTAAAAAGTTTTAATTGTTAATGTAATATACATGTATCCTGTACTGTGAATAATAAGGTAAACATTAACATTGACCCATCATTGTGTATCGTGGCATAGCAATGTTTCGAGAAAAAATGTCCTACTCCTTTCTTTCCAAACTTCCTGGAAATTTCCTCCTTTTTTTGAATTCCTGATTGGCAGCTATGTTTAGTTTGTGTCTAGTTACCAGAGCATTCCTAATTATTCTTTCTTTCTTGATTTAAAATACATTTTGGTGTCAGGTTTAATTATGATTTCATTTCATCTCCATTTAACTCCGCCATGTTCACATCTTTGCATCATTCATAGTCCCTTTCTGTTATACTATCTCAGTAATTGCGTTGTTCCAAACTGTGTTCGGCATACTCCATGCATGCACAAATAATTTTATTTGGTCAGTCGGTGGACTTACTGGGTTTCATTGGTTTTTAAAAACCTGGCTATTTGATGGTCTGGGAAAAGGCTTTCATGGGGCCACTAGTAGCCCAAGAATTGCCGTAAACTGTTGTGGATATATACAGTATATACAAAACAGGGTGGCTCCGTAGCGCCCAACCAAGGGCTAAATTTTTATTTTTCTTATTCCCAACCGGTGTTGTGAATAAAAGTAGCCTTTGTAATTTTTTGTTTATTTGCTCTGTTGCTTTTTTTAATTGGCATGTGAACGATCAATGTGAAGTATTGATAGTTGAGCAATCAATTTGAGTCCATTTATTGACGACTTAACTCCATTTTAGAAGAATAATCCACGAAAATCGATCTGAATGGAAAGTGAATCGCCATTATGTTTGAGCAGTAGTGCTGTCATGCGCATTATGTATTCTAGTTTCACTTACTCATTCACTTTCCCATGTGGAATTTCTAGGTAGTTTGCCAGAGGGAAATATCCCCTGTCCTGTGTGACCGAGAGGGATGGTGGGACTGTCCAGAATGAGAATCTTTGACTTGTTAAATGGGAGGAGCAAAAGTGATTTATAATATAATAAAAAATAATGGGATTGAAGAACTTGTGTTTTTATTTCTTCTTTTTTTTTTGTTTGTTTGTTTCTTTCAAGTTATTCCTCGTGGAATTTAGGGATGGTCTGGTTGGGCTGACTACATGCGGTTGGAAGGGTGGGATCAAGAAATAAAGATTGGGTGAAATATATTAAAAGTTCTGGCCATTTTTTATTTTAAATGTGACCAGAGAGGACACTTTTGTACTTAGTAGTTTTACAGGGTGTCGATAATCATTAGATCAAGCACAAAATGAAGAAAACCTTAGGCGGTCAGATAAGGTCAGTGCGATAGTCTAGCCTTAGCCGACTGCCCCTTTATTGACTGGTCAACGCAACAGTCTACCCAGTTTGTCAGTAGTGGCATTTTGTTTTTCTTCTCAGAATGTCGATATGCAATGCCAATATTCATGCCGATCAGATTTTCTATGACCAGGATAGCCTAAGGTTGTTTTCGACGTGTTGCATGCCTAAGCGATTTTAACTTTTGCATTCAATTTGCAATTATTAGGGCAACCCGCAACCTGTCGTGTGATGTGCAAAGTCCATTCACAAATCAAAATAAACACACATAAAGAAGTTTCAAGTATCTAGTCTGTTTATTTCATTTTAAGTGACGAGGCAATGGCCATAGTTAGGTATTGTGAACAAACCTTGTCTAGTCAACAACACTCGCGAGATCACGATAGTAAAAGTAAAAAGGTAAATAAGCTATTGTACTGGTGGCCCGATGATTGCATGAATGAATATAGACCAGTTGCCAATGAGAATTGTTTATATTTTTCATGAAGACCTGTTATTTGTCGCACATTATCTATGAACTATGAAAAGTTACACCATGAATTAATTATATGTTCAAATACTGTTGCCCAATGAAAATAAAATATGATACATTACAAACTATACCACTTTTGTGTCCCAATTATGAATATAATTTAACACCCAATGACTGACAATTCATATATCGATAGTGACTTGTCGCTGACAGTGCGCAAGTCAAAATCCAACTGTCTCGAGAAAATTGGAAAAGACATACTCAAAAAGTAAAACCAATGGTAGTTTAGTAATAAGATAGTGAAGTATTTAGTCCGACTTTCACTTTCTGATTGTTATCAATTTGGCACCCTTGGAACTAAATGAGAGACTGGTGCCTGGGCGAGCCTACTCCGTGGCTGAGTCGACTTCGGTGCGCCTGCTCACCGCTGTCTCTGATCGGAGCGCCGCCTCCCTCACCAGTTAGGGGTGGAGAGAGAAAGGGTACATTCCTATGCTGTATAATATTTTAGGTGTTGATTTTGTTAAACAGGCTACTGGGTAACATTTATTAAGGGGCCTAAAAAAATGTTAAGTAGACTGGGTAGCCTGTATATCCACTTCCATTTATATAACACTAACAACAGGGATTCTCAACAAGGGTGGTAATGTCCTGATGGAAGCATCAGAGAGACATGTTCAAAACGTTTTATAGTTTGTTGTTATACTCCCTTTTCTGAGAAAGGCTACATTAGGGCATCTTAGTGGTGACTTTTTTGCCTTGTGCCCCAAAAGGTCCTGGGTCTGAATCCTGGTGGCAACGTGGGGATATTTTTCTTTCGACTTTCTCAAAGACTTTTTATGGCTCTGGTGCCATCAGAGATTCCATGTTTGATTATATGACCTATAATGTGTTGCCAAGGGTATAATAAAAACAACTCAAGAACTTTTAAAGTAAATTGAAGAACATGCTTGCAAGCAATTTTTCTAAGAAAAGCATTGTGCAAATGCTTTCTTTACGGCATCCCAGGCAAACCTCAAGGCTGAATTGAGGACAGCACCTGTTCAGTCCAGAATACCCAATAAACGTTCAAATGCAGGACAGGAGCATCCCTAGCACAGTATTTAAGTCACTTGCCTCTGGATTCAGACATCCAGATTTGAGTGTAGGTTTTTTCTGGACCTTGCATGTTTTATGGCTCTACTCTACTCCGCCCTGGAAAAAGTTCTGTTGAACAGAATGCAGATCTGCATTTATCCTATCCTAGAAGATCTAAATCCCTATACTTGTTGCAGGCACCACTTCCTCAACCTTGATTTGTTTGAAGCCGTATGGCGGGTGCTGAAATGACCTTTCTGTGTCGAGCCCTAAAACAGCAACAAACAAACAAACAAAAATCCCTATACTATAACTATAATATGTGGCTAAACACACACGTTTGAGATTTTTGATGAATTCAAACAAAGTGAAAACAAGGTGAATATATATTTGTATTTATTTTAAATTTGTCATAAATTATATATAATAGTAATAGAGAAGAGAGATTAGCTGGAGATAACATTCCATTCTTCAGTCACAAAGAGATATGTGAGTTGGAATGTCTCCGGGTGATGTAACAAATTATGGCGAGTGTTAGTGTTAGGCAACAATAGTGCAGTTACCATCTACACTATAGACAAAAAATGCAATCAAAATAATGCGACCTCTGTCGTCATGTGGTCATGGTTCAACAGCCTTTGATTTCATCCCACAAAGGAGACTTTTCTACAATTACAATCTTCATATCTAAATGTAAAGAATCGGCATTCAATCCCCCAGAGCTTGAATTAACTCCACTCGCTACCACACCTGAATGGAATAGGGTCAGTTACCCTAACTACTGATTGCCAAGCTTGAAACCTGTCAACTTGACTATATTTTGACAGTTAATTCCCAACAAGTTTTGGGACTGGCAGTTTATGGTTGGTTAGAGTGGCTATTGGACATGGTTTGCCAATACTGCAGACAGTTTTATCAGGCAGTTTGCGCTTACATAAACTTTTGGACAACATGATCTAAAGATGGTGAGACCTCGAAACCATGACCCTTGCCATTTAGTCCTTTTCCACTTGGCTACCCCTCCTCCATAAGGGCATATCTGTTCTCCAAAGCCTGTCATATGGTTTTGATAAATCATAAAACCATAGTGTTCTTTTCATTAGGAGGACATTGCTGTAAACTGAGTTAGCTGTAATATAATAAAAAGATCCAAAATAATCTAATTGCAAAAAGACTAAGACTCAGTTGACGCAGCTTCAAATGTCCGCCACCAAAGTTCTTCCCATGTTGCCCAATACATTCAATCATCTGATCATGAATTTAAATTGTTTTTCTCTCATCAGGTCACTTAGTTTTAACGATGTGTGGAGCTAATAAGTCAGGGTCAATAAGCGACTCTGTTATGGGAGTGTCCAGATTGTATTCATGGGCTTGATGCTTGAGTTGTAAGCCACTTCGCCTGTTTGTACGTTGAGGGATAGGTAACTCTGAATGATGTGCTGGCAAAGGTTCCGTGAAGAAATATGGATGAAGGAGAGCCTGTTGGATAAAATGTTATGGAAGGAATAGTCATAGATATTTGAAAATGAGAGAAGATACAATAATATATACACAAACTCTGCAATAGGATAGTGGTCATTCTTCTTTCTTATCCAGTTTCCTGTTACCATTGCAGTGTAGGCCTGTTCTATGAGGCGGATTTACTATGGATCAAGATATTAGGCCAAACAGGTGATCAGCCAACTGAGCTTTTTGTGATAGGAACTAATTTTGCCCCGACAGCAGCCTTTCTGCCCACTCTTTTCGATTTCCAACTGCCAAGGGTTCTTTAACGCGCACAATTTGCACACGACCAGGTTCTTGATCCCACCTACCTTCATAGGATCAGGGGAGTGGCAAAAAGGTTTGTACCAACTTTTATAAGTGTTGTCGCTGGGATTCGAACCCGGTACCTGTCACTTCAAAGGCCAGAACCATACCTCTGCGCCACTGGGACCCCCATAGTTGTCATTGTCAGAGATAAAATACAATATGTCATCATAATCGTAACTGGCTTTTGCCAGAATCCAAGGGCGATAAAAAAAATGCCTACATAAACAACATCCCTTATGCGTAAGCATGCCTAGACCAGACAGTATTAGGCGGGCAGATGATGAAATTGAAATGCGACACAGGTCTATGGTTTGTATGTGTTTGTGAAGGGGATGGCGGCATATGCAGGAAGAAGAGAGGAGATGGGATACTTATTAGAATCACTTGCACAATCCCAACAACAACCAGGGTAGTTAAAAATATCTGCTAGCTAGTGGCAAATTGAAGTACACCTCTACGCAATAGAGCCGGTCATTATCTGACTAACTGTAGCGGAACTCGTGGGTCTGACGCAACCTGGCCCGGATTCTTAGTGACAAAATAAGATTCTTCCATTCAGAGTCTACACCGAAGGGACCATTCTGATTGGTTGAATGTTAATCTGAAACCGCACCATCGAGATGGAGTCGACTCCAGGCCGACCCGACACAAAATCCCAGATGTTTGAACTAGAGTCCACTAACTGCCAGTCACTGGGTAAAAATGAAAAAACACCTGCAAGTGGCTGAGCTAATGGTTCATTGGATGTGAAAAAACAAATATAAATAATTGATGAAAAATGAAAAAACAACATAATATTACTTGACAGGATGGAGCATAGGTGGAGTTTCAAGTGGGTATCTATTCACTCACAGAAAATGTGTACCCTGATTGGCAGAAGAGGTTAAATTGCAAGCTGCGAGAATTTGAATGAAATTACAAATTTTCATTTCTACAGAAAGACCATTATAATGCAAAGAGCTTGTAATATTATAATCATTTTTTTACAAACCTTTTTGGCTGATATGCGTTTTTTGCTAGGGTAGACTAAAAATTCTTTCAACAGATTCAAGGCTTCAAATGACGCGTCAGGTACAATTTCCTCCAGCGGAATAGGTGGGTTTTCTGGAAAGGATATCTTGTGGTAGTCTGGAAGATCTAGCTTGGACATTCCCTGAAATGAAAGCAATTTTTTTGTTTATACCTTTTTTTTCAATGAAATTAGGAAAATGTGTGAAGGTGCCAGAAAAACAGCCATAGAAAAGAATAAAGTGAATTTCGGTTCTAAAGAGAGGTGGCATTCCCAAAAATCTCTCGGTATTCCCAAGGTATCATTATTCCCCATAACAAAGGATATTAACCAGATACTTAAGGTAGTACAGTAAAACCTCATTATACCGTCTCCCGCAAACCGCCATTCCCACACACCGTCTGTTTTTCGCTGGGGTACGGAAAGGATACTATACAAAAACAGTGAAATAACTCGTTATACCACCGTCTCCCAATAGTTCATCATTTACCATTGGTGAATAAAGTAACCAAAATATCTTTCGTTATACCGCCTGTGTGAAATCCACTCCCGCCCACCAACTCTCTTCACCGGTGGGTCATTTAAAGTTCAATACACACAAAATGATGAGTTGCTTCACAAAACAAGTGATTATTATCCAATTGAGAAGAATAAGGGGGCTAGCTGCGTAATTTCTGTCATTATGTAGTCCAGTATTGGTAAATTGCTGACCTCCCTTGTTTGGCATTGTCATTGTTATACCGTTGGTTGATCACCTGCTTGGCTTAATATCTTGATCCAGAGAAATCCAGCCTCATACTCATAGTCATAGCGCTGGCCCTACACCGTAATGGTAAAAGGGAATTGGATAAGAAAGAAAGAATTATTATACCACCATTCTCTTTAAAGTGCACAGAAATGCTACGTATTATTATTATTGTTACTATTATTATCATCATCATTATTACTATTATTGTTATCATTGTTGTATGGAATGTTGGTAAATTGTCTATTTGACGTATTGAAATATAAATTGCAACGCCCTGTACAAATTTCCAGAAATGGACAAATAAAGTTTATCTTATCTTATCTTATAACGCCAGCTTTCATCTTGTCCCACAGCTGGAACTATAATGAGCTTTTACTGTAGTATGGTAGAAATGCAACAAGAATTTAGGAAAAAAATCCAAATTTCTAATGTTTTGTCCACACTTCACCAAAGGTATATGAAACAATATGGTAAGTATAAAAATGTGGAAACTCCCCAGATGGAGAGTAATGATCAGATTTTTCAACATGGATAAGTCACATGATTTACATTTTTTCCATCTCTTTTGCTCATTTTCTCAAGTTTAAATTTTCTGCATGATAAGTAATTCTTGCGACAGTGTATCTACTCAAGGTTAAATTATTAAACTACTTTTCTTTTCTATGACTATTTTTCTGCCGCAATTTCCTACTTTCTTCATTGATACCATTTATCATTATAAGTGCTGGCTCTTTAATTTCAGTTTGATTTTTTAAACTGAATTTGAAGACACAATCCCCACAGTTTTTAAAGCTAATCCTGCAACAGTGAGAGAATTGGACATGACAACAAAATCACAGTTTCCTCACTCACATTACATCCCTTTCTATACCCAGCAAAGAAAACCGGAAAATGTAAAAGTGGCAGAAAAATAGCCATGGAGAAAAAAAAAAGTGATTTTGGGAAGATTGGTGGTAAAGCATGTGGCCCTTTATCTCTAGACAGGCAGAGTTGCTTTCCACGGGTGTGGTTCGATCCCCATAGTCAGCAAACCATTTTTTTGTCAAAGATACTCTGGTTATATATCTGTCACTTTCCCATTTTTCTGTTTTATTGGATAACATTTATTATTACCAATACAGCCTTTTCACACAAATGATAAAAGACGATGACAAACAAGGTGACAGAAACAAGACAATACTCACGGGCCAATTTTTTTCATTTGGTGTTCCCAGCACTCTAATGACAAGACAAAGCTGTTCTATGTCAGTTTCTCCCTGAAAAGGCAATAAAATGGAATCATTCTTTTTGTCATTGAATTTCTATGTTCCGTGTTATGCCTTGATTAAGAAAGTGCAACTACTATTTACTACTAGTAACGTTTTCGTGGGGGGGTCCCAGTGGCACAGAGGTACGGTTCTCGTCTCTGAAGCGAAAGGTACCGGGTTCGAATCCCGGCAGCGACA
>JARBEQ010255302.1:0-10852 GCA_030265355.1 Tritonia tetraquetra
GAGAGAGAGAGAGAGAGAGAGAGAGAGAGAGAGATTAAAAACGGCATTATGTATTAATAACAAGAAGAAAATAGGGAGGCAGCTGAGCGGATGATGTCAGTAACAACAGCTTGACGAGTAAAAAAAAAAGGAAAAAAAAGAAATGACAGCAACAAACTCGGCTTTTGGCGGGCTTTTTCTACTACTACATGGGTCACGTGACCAACAATTGAATTAAAAAAAAAAAAAAGACGAAGGCAAAATTACTCTTATTAAACTATCCAAATATATTTTGTTGTCCTTTTTAAGGAGATGGAGAGGAGTGGATAGAGGATACTAAACGTAGCCTCAGCCAAGGCACTCTGTATTATATAAAAATGAATTAAAAGGGGTGGTGGCAGACACTAGGTATAGTATCAAGCAAGGACGGAAAATGTGAAAGCGCAAGAAAATACGCAAACATAGCCAGAGAAGAAGAAAAGTGGAATGTCAACAGTGGGAATCGAACCTACACCGCGGCGTACGACGCCTAGCCAAAGCCCACGCTCTAACCAACTGAGCTAATCAACCTCTGTATTATAGAATAAGGTCTTGGAGGTACACAATTCTCAATGTCAAGAAATCTTTTTGCCGTAAAAGTAAACTATTTTTGTTATTATTATCATAATTTATCATCATCACAACTACTATCACTCATGCCACTACAGTCGACTCCGGTTAATCGCAACACGACGGGAGCGGCAACAAATGTTGCTATTTATCCGAAGTTGCGATTAACCAGTGACTTTTATAATATATTATTATAATTAAATAATTCTTTTTTCTTGGGAAAAGTTGAGATTAAGCGGCAATTGCGATTAACCGAGTTGCGATAAACCGGAGTCGACTGTACACCACTGCTACCATCACAATTCAGCAAAAGGTTTCAGTAGTAGAGCCGCATTATTATTTAAAAATCAACCCATCGATCCGATTGTAGATAGCGTCGATGACAAAACAAACGATTGATTTCCATGGCGCAGATCGCAACAACCTATATTGACATTATAATCATAACAACCCACGCCTGTTACTAACACAGACACACGGCACGTAATGATTACAAAGGATGCATTTGGAAATAGAAATCACTGTTTTGATTATACATTACAAATCCATCTATTCCTCTCCCCAAACGGCCATCAATACACAACGATGTACACGGAAGCTTGCTTTCTTTTCTTTCTTTCTTTATCATTTCCTGGTTAACCTTTCGATGTCAGGTTTATCTATAATGGAAAAAAAATTCCTCCACTCTTCTCTACTTCGACTTCTTTTCTTTGCATCAACTAAAGTTATTTCTCTTTTTTCTTTACAAGATCAGAAATAACCTTTGCCCATATTTTCATCGGGTTACCTCGTGGTTTAGTTCCTGCAGCTTTAGACTCAAATATCAAAAAATCAAAACGTACTAATAGACCTCTCTTCTTGACCTGCAAAAGAGAGAGGTACAAGCAATCATTCTTGCAAACCTCCAGTCGATTATTGACATTGCCGCCTCGTATTATATAGCCTTTTTTATGACCCCCCCCCCCACCCCCCCCCCCCTTTATCTAATTTCATGTGAGTGTCCACTTCACTATCATATGTATTGCCATGCCTATCATTATCTTTATTTTTGTTGTTTTGTCAATAGGTTTTTTCGGAATGCCTGGAGTATGAAAGTGTGTATGTTAGTTGTTAAGCTTCACCACAACAATGTGCCATTTTTGGACAATAAAGTATTATCTTATCTTATCTTATATCACTTTAGGAATTCTCTGCTCATTCATTCTGTTTACATGTGTCCAAACCATCTTTATTGATTTACTTCTATTTTCTTTTTTGTTTTAAACTGGTTGTTGTTGGTTGGTTGGGATTCTTTTTTTTTCACAATTAAAAAGAACCAGTTTCCCGATGAAGATGAAAATACACTGTTCATGAAAAGAAGGACATAAAGTCGTTAGTTGTACGCCTTTTTCAATAAATAGAAAGGTCATTTATCAAAGGCGTTCAATCGAACTTGAGAAGATTCCACGTGAACCGCCAGGACTGAACCATTAACACTCCAAGAAAGGTCCAAAGAAAAAAAAAATCCCCCATAAGGGCCGGACCTCCCGCAAAGTTCCTTTGCACTAACATTTTGATTTGGCACGTTGGCATTTTCTTGGCATTTTTTTTTAATTATATTTTTTTTAAAGACTTTAAGTGGCAATTAAATGCGTTTGCTTTTGTTTTTTTAAATATATCTCAATAAACTTTCAAATTTACACATGAAAATGCGCTTTGAATATAAAAATTAGAGACAAAATTCTGTGATTGTGACAATTTGGAAAGTTAAAAAAAAACCTGCACTTAGCAGTTTTCCATGTCTGATTTGCAGAGAGACAGAGAGAGGAGAGAGAGAGAGAGAGAGAGAGAGAGAGAGAGAGAGAGAGAGAGAGAGAGAGAGAGTAAAAAAGATGAAAGAGATGATAATGTGAAATGAGTGAAGAGTTAAATTAATGATAGGCGAGCGATGAATCTCTCCATGAAAGGTTTCCGGAACACCCATTGAACAAGGGAGATAGAAGTCTGTCGTGGAATGACAGCATGCTCTTCGACTCGAGATTCCAATTCTACCGGAAGTCGGGAATGTGAGTGTGAGGACAGACAATTTAGTTAAGGCCTCGAGCAGATCAATAAATGAATGGCGACCGACGTTTAACAGGTTATTTATATTTATATTTTATCAACGACATTCACACTCTTGAAAATTGTTGATTTTTATTAATTATTTATTTCTCCTTTTTTATTTCTTGCGCTCAGTTGATCCTCTATTCGGAGAATTTCTATCGATTTCTTGTCGTATACTAATTCCCGCCTCTGAATCACGTCTTGATTACATTAATGTCATTCTCTCCGTGAAAACAAAACAAATAAAAGAGGAGCAGAAGAAAAAGAATTCGGAAGAATGATGATGAGGAGGATGAGGATGAGGAGAAGGAGGGCGAGGAGGAGGAGGAGGAGGAGGAAGAGGAGGAGGAGGAGGAGGAGGAGAAGGAGGAGGAGGAAGAGAAGGGACGGGAGAGGACTAAGGTGACTATTCATTTATATTTTTAAAGTGAGAATAAAGAATTAACGATACAAACTTCAGAGTCAAATTTGGCGTGTGTGAGGATCTCCTGTTGTCTATTACTATAGCAAGAACGTATTTTAGTTTTCCAGTGCCATTCAAAGACCAGAGATGAGTCCAATCTTTACTCGTCCCGAAAAGCAAACACATTTGGCTGTGGATTGAGCGTTAGATTTGCGATTGTCCCAATTAAATTGATGTAACGTTTGTAACAGTTTAACCTTTCTGTCCACCGCGTGTTTCCATGTAGCCCGTAGTACTTCAACTTTTCAACCAGTCTGACAAAATTCCCAGTCACACGAATTTGAAGCAAGCGGTGACCTCTTTGATGTTACCGCCAGGTAGATTAGAGCCAGCTCGACAGTCTGCCTGGTCCGCCCTGGTCAAATATTGTCCTACACCAGAATGTCCTTGAGAAGTGGTCAGTGGTGCCCCGAGTGGACGACGTCTCTTTCTATTAGTATTGTAATAGTGTCCAGTTATCTATCTACCTGTTCATTGTTTATATAATATAGTATATATTATAGTATATATTATAGTATATATATATATATATATATATATATATATATATGTGTGCATCTATGTATGTTTGAGTATTTTATTATTATAGATGCTGAAATGACCTACCTGTGTCGATAGAGCCCTAAAACAGCAACAAACAAACAATAGATAGACATTGTATACATCTAATTGTTCAGTATTGAATGAGAATAAAAGAAGAGAAAATTGAGACAATGAAGATTAAAGTTCTGAGATGAGACGCGCCCACGTCGCCCATATAGTGGTAACACGTCCGGAAAGAGTTAACGTACATCTCAATTTGTTCTGTCAGTATGTGTTTAACAAAAAAGTCTCATGGCTAAGTTGGTAGTACACTCAGTGCTCTCTAGTAAAACATTTTTTGGCAATATCATACACAAAATAATTTCAGCTCCCAACGAACGTTCGGAGCAATTTGTTTTTCTGACATACGGTACGCATTTAAAAAGAATGAACGATCAGGGATTACTTCCCCTTGATGAATAATGACACTGCCTTTCAGGTCTCGTTTGTGGAAGATTGTATCTGTGGGAGAATAATACCATAGTAACTCCGCGGTTCTTTAGCAGTGTTTATGATTATTCTCCCCGTATTTCTTTGGGAGTTTTGCCAAGGGATGTAATTGACTTCAAATGTACAGTTCCATTATATCTTAATTCGACGAATGTGTTCTACCACGATGGATGCCGAATGGGATTTCTCACGGTTGTGGGTTTGAAGAATAGAAAGTCGTTCTGGACTCCTTTCACCTTTTTAATCTTTCTACGTCTCTTCCTTTGTGAGCTCCTCTTTCCCTCCTCCTCCTCCCTCTCCCCCTGTCCCTCTCACTCCCCCTTTTCTTCTAATACCCTCTTATCTCTTTCTCTTAGTTTTGACTTCATCGCCGTCGTCTCTTGCCAATTCTTTTTTCGGTCTGCTGCTCTGTCAATTTGCTAATGTTTTCCTGTCATTTTGGACTATGGCGCTAAGTTGTATGTGGATGATGATGATATTGTTTATATCTGGTTGGTTGGTTGGTTGTGTGTAATGTTCTCTAATTGCTTTAAGTGCTGACTGTAGAATGTTTTTACTGTCACAGAACACTTTGTTACATGATTGCAACTTACGTATGTATTTAAATACACTCAGACAGCTCGTCACTTGTGTGTTTGTTTGCTTGTTTGTTAAATCGAACCCCAATAATATCCCACAAATAAGGCAGAGCTATGGATGTTAGATTTTCATACAAGCAGGAGATTAGCCCTTTGTAAGATTCCAAAGTGCGTAGACAGATTTTCCTCGAGAAGGACTCTTCTTTTCTTTCCTTCCTTTTTTTCTTTCCCTTTTTCTTTCTTTTTTCCGTTCTTTTTTCTTTCTTTCTTTTCGTTTTTCCAGTCTCACCCCCGTGTGGCAATATTTTGGTGTCAGTGTGCTTTTCTTCTTTAAAAAAAACAAACCTAGAATAATGTAAGAAGACAAAACGAACCATTGAATGGGGGCGGTTACAGGGGGCGGGCTCTTCCGATCTTTTCCTTCTTTTATAACTCGGACAGTCGTCTTTCCCTCTATGCCACAGCACGATATGGCATTAATTATGATGTCAAAATGCGTCTAACCTAACACATAAACACGCGAAACAACAGGGCACCCATCAGACGAAATCTTTATGAGGGCGCCTCAGGCACGGATTTCCCTTCTGTTTCTCTCTGTTCTCGACATAATATCGTTATTTTAGTTCTCAGCACGATACATGACCATTGTTATCGATGTGCTTTCTCCTCCTGCAAACAAACAAACAGATAAGCAAATAAACAAACACACAAACAAACAAACAAAAGAGACCCGAGCCAACCAATCAGCGGACAAGTGGATCGGAACGAGGTAACAACCCGGTGACAATTTGTTTGTGTGTCGCCTCTCAAGTACTTCGATACACATCATTCCACGCCCCCGTCCCCCCTCATCTCGCCCTGCCGCCACCCCCCACGACGCCCCTTCATACCTCGGTCACGCCACGGCACAGAGACTGGCACCACCCGACTGGCGGCGTGGAGCCAGGAGCCAGAGAACAAGCAGCCAGTCTCCCATCAAATTCCGTTACGCATCGTGTGACACCAGGGACGTTTAAATAAATCATCTCATTCATACGATGGCAAGGTCCATTGACGAACACACGCAGGGAGTACCGGCTTTCCGTGTCCTGTTTATTCTGACTGAAGGAAAAACACGGCAATCCCGACAACAGCTAGACAAATAGAAAAGGCAGAAACCAATCGATCGGACATGGGATATCGATTAATTCGATTGATTAAAAAAAACAAAAACAACAACAGCAAAACTCCACGACTTAGAAAATAGATTGTTCGATGAGTAAATAGAGTCATAAGTCAAAGACATTGACAGGGGTAAATAATTCTTTTAATAATAATAATAATAATAATAACAACAACAACAACAACAACAACAACAACAACAATAATAATAATAATAATAATAATAATAATAATAATAATAATAATAATAATTATTGAGTCTTACTAATAGAGCTGTAGTTTGTGAGAGCCTTGACACAATCTCAGGTTATTCATGTTATATTATATTAATGACTAAAAGACTGTTTATAATTTCTTAACAACATATTCTTTTTGAGTTGAAGTAAAATTACTCAGAATTTGAATTACACAGACTCTCTTATTCTACACACTGACACGTGAAGGCATACCATGATAGACTACCGTTCTAAAACTGTTGATTGCACGACCTTTTCAACATTTACAGTGATTCGAACCACTACGTTACGGACAGTCCCTATTTATAATGACATTAATGTGGGATCATGTTACTGTTACTTTGAAATTCACTAAGATACATTCTGAACCCGATCTATCTAGTGATACCAGTGTGTCTTTGAACCGAAGTCGTAGTGTTTATTACTTCTCCGGTTAGTCCCTCTTTTCTTTTTTTCTTTCTTTTTTTTTGTGCTCGAGCATAAACAAAACAAGGAATAGAGTATTGATGTGACACTATCTTTGTACTGTGCGAATGGAGATCGGACAGGTAATTCGAACAGTGATATGGAATCAATCAACCGTGAAGCAGGTCTCGTGGTATGTCACGCCTGGAGTATTATGACACCTTATTGATGAACATGAATAAACGCACATCGCAACAAAATATAATCATTATTCCTAAAAGCACATGGTGACAAGTACTTGCCCATGCTTTGCACTGGGTTTCCGACTAGTTTTTCAAGGCCAGTGTATTGTGCCGTTTTCCACACACATTATAGTTATAAATATGTCATTATTTCTGGAGCATGACGGATAGGGATCGACGGATATCATCATGGTTATTGCTTTCAGTTTTGTTACGTGTCCGATTTACTGACGACCAAACTTAATACCAAAGGGTCGAAGTGATTTGCGATCGTTGTTCTAGGGGCAAGGTGTTACACTGGTCATGGCACAAATAGCTAGAATACGATAGCGTCGCTATCTCAGTGGTCTGGACCTTTTAAGAGTTTTCATGGCTCTGCCCTGGAGAAGGAGATTCACATGGAATCTAATCAAATCTGTTGGACCGCCTTTTGTATGATCTTTATGTGTTGAGAAGGGCGTTAAACTTCAACCTTTAGAACTGTTTAGAGAAAATACAAGTCAGTGTTTTGAAAAATAAAGCTAAAGAGAACACAGAAAGCCATAACCCCCAGCAAAGAACGTACCTACACCTGCTTGCCACAAGGTGACTAGCGAGTAATTAAGGAGCAGCAGTCCACCGATTCGATCTCTGGTCGTCACACATAAACGTTCGTTACTAGAGCATAACGGACAAGACCCCACTATATTTGACCAATTCCTACGGATCCGGTATCATTGCACACTTACTTATTAACGCAATGATTATCACTGTTACACTTTTCCAATGAAAGACCACGAATACGTACTTTGATCGAGGTGGGTGGGCTCAAAAACAAAGATACTGACTACTAAAAGATAGCTGACAGGGCAGGAGAAAAAAAATACACTTGACATGACTATAGAGATTATATGAACTTGTACAAAGCAGCACGATCCGAAGTAGGTCACTATAGAGATTATATGAACCTGTACAAAGCAGCACTAGCCGAAGTAGGTGACTATAGAGATTATATGAACCTGTACAAAGCAGCACTAGCCGAAGTAGGTGACTATAGAGATTATATGAACCTGTACAAAGCAGCACGAGCCGAAGTAGGTGACTGTAGAACAACCAGTAGTGTGACACCAATTTTAGAAAACCTTTAATGGCCAACACTTGAACAACGTAGGAAGCGGGCAAAAACAACTACGCTCTTCAAAATATCAAAACAATTCATAGAGATATATCTCAGTCGCTTGAAGCCCAGTAATACAGCTTACAAAACAAGAGGCCACTGACAACGACTCCAAATACCAAAGTCCAAACCTCAGACTCATCAACAATCGTTCTTTCCGTCCACAATCTGCCTGTGGAATGAATTGCCAGAAAATTTGGTTGGATTTGATAGTGTGGAAAAACCCAAGAGCACAATACAAACACATAAGCTTTACAACTTGCGATAATACACCAGAGGTTGAATGCAACAAACGAAAAGAAGAAGAAGAAAGCACACCACAAAGCAAGGAAAAGAACCTCAGACATTTTTAGCAAAGTAAAACAAAGCAAAACAACCAAGAAACAAACCAAACCCTTGCACAAAAACTAACAAAAACTAAAGCATAACAAACAAACAAAACATAAAGTTATCAAATCACTTGTCATTAGCAGACAGGTGAATTAGCTGAAGGTATGAATTTGTGGCCACTGAGTATGGATCCCCAGAACAAAATCACTGAGAAAGAAAGGTAGGAAAATGAAATCTTAGGAAGAAACCTTTGATATTTGAACTTAATGAACAAAAAACTTCCAGGTAATCATTCAATGTTTACTATGAAATCGAATACTTTCCGACAGAAGATCGTTTGACCAAATCCATATTTCGATACGTAAACAAAATACGCCCATCTCGATTTTTAGTTTTTCAACATGGCAGCGACTATGGACGAAAACAGTGAGAAGTCGCTGTTCGATGAAATATCAGAGGCTAAAGTCTGCGAACAACTAAGCGATGACTGGGTTAACGTGGAGGATACTAAAACGGGTTCCCTTCAAATCAGAGAGCAACCTGAACGAATTGAGAGACATAATCTACCTTCTCGACGAAAACGTAAGTTCAGTCCTCTTCCTTCCACTCTCCACTCAGCTCAGCTGATAAGTTGTTTTGGATCGATAGAGCGTGTCATCAGCTGCCTTCTATAAACAAAGCAGGAAAAGTGATACACATTATCTTGAAAGGATCTGAATCCTAATTAAACTAGATATCTATTACTATTACTATTACAGAGATATATGACTAGGACTCACAGAGAACCTTTCAATTTTCATGTTTGTTTTTATTCTGTCCCAAGTGTGAGAATAGGCTAGAGGAATGGATCAAGTGAACAAGGGCGATTAACATGGTTAAGGCACCTGGTCAAAGTCAGGACCTTCTGTCGGTCGATGATAAGACACACAAGGTCAAAGTTAGCGCACTGACTGACTGACTGACATTCTCTTTTTTTTCGATTGGAAATTAGATTCGTCACAATCCTTCTCAAATGCATCAGTCCATTGTGATTATAACCAATGAAAGAAGAGAAAATAATGTTTTGGCCATTATTCTTCTCTTCTTCTCGATCACTCAGATGGGCACGCCGACTTCTCCATTATCCTAATAGGCCATGGCTTTTTCCATGAAAATTCTGTGATTTTCCTGGCCTAATTTAGTAGTCAGAGCAAAGGGCTGTTTACTCTCAATGTTTTTCTGTCAAAAATTGTTATATAAAAAGCACACTTATATTATAATTTACTTACCTCTGCTTATTGCTCATGTCTTAGAGCATTCATTTTCTAAATTTACCTCAGCTTTGTCTTCTAGTCCAAGTCCATGTTCATAACATCATACTGTTTCCTTTTGGTGAAAATTTCTTTGGAAAAAAAAGTAAAAAGTTGCACTCAAAAAAGGGTTGTATTGTTTTTTTCTTTTCTTCTTTCTTGATCAATAACCTTTAGTACCTTTCGGTGTAAGGAAATTCTTGATTCAGGCAAGTAGGAGATTACCCCACTGTGTCCTTGATAAAAGTGATGGTGTTTGCCACCTCAGGGCCCCTTATCATCAGGCCCTGTGACCTCTTGGTCTATGGTTGTCCCTGTTGGGTATAGCCCTCAAAATCATTAGACCAACCAAGCCTCTCCACCACAATACTGTGGTGTTCACAAAGAAGCGCGAATAATAACAAAAAATTGCCTAAATTGACTGTTGTAAAATTCTGTTAAATCGACAGTCAAAGACCTAATGGTCACAGTAAGCCAAATGAAATCTAGTGTCAAAATTCTTTGTTTGAGAGAATGATTCCCCCTGACCAATCATTGTTCACACAGAGGGGCAAATTAGCAGCCACCCAGGCACACGACCATGAAGGTTACAACATGACCCACTGATTGGTCAAGGCGAGGGATGACAGGTCATCTTATGATCTCATTCAATTGTGTGAACCGATCCCTGAAGCATTCATTGTCTCACTGAGTATCTTTCCATTTGTTACGTATGTGTATAAGAAATAACATTGCTTTTGTGTCACTTTCTATCTTTCAAGGCTCTTTGATGTTTCATTTTCTTTTTAAATTAAAGTGTATTTTATTAAAAGACGTAACATTGACAAGAATCGAACATTCACAAACTCGAATAGGCCTTTGAGTGTTGAAGTCAAATACAAGGAATAGTAGATTCTCATTTCAACATGGGCAATTTGCACAAAAACATACAACACAAACAGCACAAAATAATGTGGGCACTATGTCACCATTAATTAGGTAAATCTCAAAGAAATATGAAGCCCCTTACACTTGTAGCTCACACAAGCAATCAAATGTGATGAACTAACTTTTCCTTTTAAAACTATAAACCCAAGTCATTAGATAGAGGCGCCGGTGGTCAAACGGATAACACGCCGGTCAGCGTATTCAAGCTACAATAACTGTGATCAGTGTTTTGATGGGTATCCACTCAGGCGCTGTGCCCTTAAGTAAGGCACTTAACTCTGCCTAATAATAATAATAAATGGCATTTCTATAGCGCTTTACCCCGTATATACAGGCTCTAAGCGCTTTACAATAGCAAAA
>JARBEQ010255313.1:0-10850 GCA_030265355.1 Tritonia tetraquetra
CATAACAATATTTACTGTTGCCCTGGTGGTAAACCCCTCAGCTATAAGGAAACTGAGCAGATCTTGCCACATTAGGCTGCAAATGATAAGGTAAAATGTCTAAAGTTGTTAGAAAGTTCTTGGTAACTCATTATAGGTCGTATCAAAAGCGGGACCTCCGGTTTTATAGTCCATCTCCGACGGGGGGCTCGATCCGCTTAAGGAATCCACAGGGCCAGAGCCAGAAAAATTCCGAGAAATCCAAAGGTAACATTTCCCAAGACGCCTCCTAGATTTGAACCCAGGACCTTCTGCGCACACAGCGAATGCGTCACCACTACACTACGATGCCGATTAGATAAGATCTGAACAGCCAGTTCTCATCCAAGGCGACGCTAGAGAGAAGGGGGGGGGCGGACTTATTTTCGACTTTCAAGATGACCGTACATGTGATCCTTACCAGTCATCGTTTTCCATAAGTACGAGGAGAAAAGGACAAAATGTTGTCCATTTATTTCCGGCCGCACTATAGGAGGAAGACATTTATTCAAACAGCCCCAATCGCCATATAGGAGGAAGACGTTTATTCAAACAGCCCCGATCGCCATATAGGAGGAAGACGTTTATTCAAACAGACCCGATCGCCATATAGGAGGAAGACATTTATTCAAACAGCCCCAATCGCCATATAGGAGGAATACGTTTATTCAAAACAGACCCGATCGCCATATAGGAGGAAGACGTTTATTCAAATAGCCCCAATCGCCATATAGGAGGAAGACGTTTATTCAAACAGCCCCAATCGCCATATAGGAGGAAGACGTTTATTCAAACAGCTCCAATCGCCATATAGGAGGAAGACGTTTATTCAAACAGACCCGATCGCCATACAGGAGGAAGACGTTTATTCAAACAGACCCGATCGCCATATAGGAGGAAGACGTTTATTCAAACAGCTCCAATCGCCATATAGGAGGAATACGTTTATTCAAACAGCTCCAATCGCCATATAGGAGGAATACGTTTATTCAAAACAGACCCGATCGCCATATAGGAGGAAGACGTTTATTCAAATAGCCCCAATCGCCATATAGGAGGAAGACGTTTATTCAAACAGCCCCAATCGCCATATAGGAGGAAGACGTTTATTCAAACAGACCCGATCGCCATATAGGAGGAAGGCTTTTCATCTAACCAGTCTCAATTACAATCGCCATACATTTTTTCTTATTTAGGTGGTTGGATTTTAAACCTCCGTCACCTTACTCAAAATAAATTAAAACCCGTCCAAAATAATACAAGTATAGTGTCGTGCTTTGATTATATCTAGGGAGGATCCACCCGAACGATCATTTACTAGATAAATAGACAAATAAACAGAAGAACATAACATGAATAAATGAGGCCTTAAAACAAATAGAAAGTGTTTATTGAAATAACGCAGCTTCAGAATTCACTCCATACCTGAATTGCACGTCCAGTTCTTCAGGAGACTTGGGCAGGTCACCCATCGCGTTGTTGAACGGTGGGTTATTGTCAAAACACCCAACATACGGGAAACAAATGGATTTGAGCTTCGCTTTGGGAGATTTGGCCACTTTATCACATTTTCCGTCTGTGGGGAATTCACAGAAAATACAGAGTGAGAACAAAACCTCACTTGATTTCAAGAAGCTGTAATATGTACTAAAACTTATTGGAATGTTCTTACAAATTGTTAGCTACAGTTGGATGATCTCATAAAGTCTTTTGTGGTATTGGTTGGTATCACAGACACTCGATGTGTCACTCGGAAAGCATCAACGCTGTAATCTATCTCAGTCTAAACTCTCTTCTGCAAATCCAGTGTGTTCAAGTGTACAAGATACGATACACCCTCTCCTAACGAAATCGTTGTACCGCTTTAGAATGGAGATGTAAGTAGCTAGATCCACATTTGATCCTCGTCTGAAAGTACGCTGCTTATAACACTTTTAACTTTTAGCATAAATTTCAACACATTATCAGCTGCGTTGTTGTGGAACGAGCACCATTTTGAATTACACTGTCCTCGAGCGGTGCGCACTACACTCAGACTTGAGCGGTGCGCACTACACTCAGACTCGAGCGGTGCGCCCCGGTACTGTTTCTAGCGGTGCACAGATTTTCATGTTGCCGGGAATAGAATTTGTTATTGTTAATGTAACTGATGTCTAATTACATCTGTAAACATATTCAAATAAGTTCTTGAGATTGAGGATGGTTTTTGTGCTCACCCTGTAGAATCTGCTTGGCTATTTTTGCGATGACACGGTCCTTGCAAAGCAATAGGGAAAACACATCACGCCAATGATTTTATAAAGAATACGTCATGATATTGATATGAGGATTTACGGTTGATTCTCTCGTCCTAACAAAAGGTAGAAAAATTACATCACAATTAGACGTCTAGAGTTGTCTTTCCATCATTAGCATCAAAGCGCTAATCAGTTAAAACAAGAACACACACCACAGAGGGGAACATTTTCTTTTCATGTTCGTCGTCTTGCTTTCTTTCTTCTTTCTTATCCAGTTCCCTTTTACCATTACGGTGTAGGGCCAGCACCATGAGGCTGGATTTCTCTGGATCAAGGTATTAAGCCAAGCAGGTGATCAACCCACTGTGAGTCAACCCACTGTCGTCTTCCTTAGTTTGTTTATTTGGGGATTTTGTTTGTTTATTTGTTGGTCGTTTTTTTGTTGTTTTTTTGTTTGTTTGTTTTTGTGTCTTCGTTGTATGTACTAATGATTTGTTCTATAGGCCTAGTTCTGTTTGTCGGCATATGGGATATTTGGCCGAAGTTAAAATGTCGACAGCTTCCTCAAACAGTGCAAAACAAATATGATCCTCAACCTACAAAACATGATTTAAACGCGTGTCCGTTATTTTTACGCCCACCCCTAAAGCACACACAGCTTCTTGTGATAAAGGCGGTTCAACATCACATGAGGATTGCAAGTGAATTTCTAGAGCAGAGCAACATCCGCCCACATACTCGTGTTCATGCAAAAACGGAACAAGAAGCTAATTAAGCTGCATCTCGGATACACTGGAAAAATTCACGCAATTTGTGTACCACTGAGAGATAACCACAAGCGTTAAAATGATAATTTGTTTATTGGTCTGTTTAATGTTACTCAGTGTTCTAAAAAAAAACGTTCTAAAGTGTGATGTTTTACGCCCTTTCAACAGATAAAGGTCATATCAAAGGCGGTTCTCAATAACCTGAGAAGATTCCACGTGAATCTCTAAAGCAGAGCCATGATAATTCTGAAAGGACCAGAGGAAAAAAAACCCGGTCCTCCGCGTCCAAAGTAGAGTGACTTAACCACTGAGCCAGGGACACCCCCAATGTAAAATTGTTAGCTGTTGTCATCCTTGACAACTCATTGTTTTAATAGGTTACATCAAAGGCAGGACCTCCGATTTATAGTCCCATCTCCGACAGGACTTGATTCCATAAAGAATCCACAGAATCAGAGCCATATTAACACTGCTGCTCTATGGCATTAATCAGAAATACGTAAATTATTTGGCTACCACTACCAGTAGGCACCATTTTAATGGCATTAATAATATGAAATAACATCACTAACCTGTCATTCTTGCCACTACAAGAAAATGCAATAACGCGGCCCATATTATCATCTTTGTTTTAGTTTCAGAAATCGACCACTTTTCACAAATCTGAAGGTGACCAGTCTCGGGACACGGCAGTGATGGGTGTGACTCTGTGACCTGAGAAACCAAGAGTTCACGTTGCGCTTGTCCGCGATGCTTTGTTGATTTCAAGGCTGGTGCCATAATTTTGTAGGACCGCTATGTGTTACAGTTACTGACCCTGTGTATATTATTATATAATGAGACTTACATTACGGTGTGATGAGAACTAGATCAGACGAGTGTGAGATAGTGACCATCAGACTACCTACCATTATACGGCGTTGTGTGTGTGTGTGTGTGTGTGTGTGCGTGCGTGCGTAATCGTAATAGTAGTCGAGAATCTTGAGAAATAATAACAATGTCATAAATTATGAAGACTTCAATTTCAACTTCTTTTACAGGTCTATTGTGTGGGGTCGCTGTGTCCCTGTTCTCAATTCCTTTCTTTCCTCAACTTTAAACAAACGTGTCCACCATATCCTCCTCCAACCCTGCTGTTGTCATTCATACAGTCCTTGTAGTCGTTTTCAGAAGACTTCAACCCGAAGACACAATTCGGGGGCAAGTTTGGTAAATGAATGGTTATACGAGCTTTAATTTTTTTTAAAGTAAATTAAAAGTTACACTCTCTTTGATACGGCCAGGGACCTCCCGATCGATGGGCGAGTGCACTGCCACTACGCCACAGCTTTCGTGCAATGGAGTTCCAACATCATCCCTATTGGATCGTTTTCTGTGTAGATATTGATAATTGGTCAACCTGGTGATGGCTGCCGGAAGTTTAAAGTCGACGATAACAGTAGCGAAAAATAGAATTGAATTTCCCATGAAGACAATAAAACAATGACGTTTTGGGTATTACCTTTCTTCAGCAAACAGCAACAAAACTACAAACTGCATATCATTAGTGTTTGTGGTTGACTTTGTTTTTTGTTGCTGTCATAACAGAAGATATGATGCAAATAATGTCTCAGAATCAGAGTGACTCACATCAGAACGACAATGACATGTGGGTGACAATTCTGTTATTGTATTGAATGGAGATTTGTCCTACATATACCATTTTATAGTTATAGAATAATCAATGGAGTGGAATTCTTCACTCTGCATAAATTGAGTCGATTTTGACAAGGCCTTTGATAGCGTCCATCATGCCACTTTCTGGTAAATACTACAACTTTATGGCTTTCACTTTCACTAAAGGATCTTGACTGACATGAATGAAGGAAACCAATGCTTTGTTAGACATGAGGGACAACAGAGTGAATGGTTCAAAGAAAAACCAGGAGTCTGCCGCCAGGGCTGCGTTATTTTTCCTTCGTTATTTCTGGTAGTTAATATTATACATACTTTCACAGTGAGTTGATCACCTGCTTGGCTTAACTTAATATCTCGATCCAGAGAAATCCAGCCTCATAGTGCTGGCCCTGCACTGTAATGGTAAAAGGAAACTGGATAAGGAAGAAAGACAGTCGAAAAAAGCCCTTTAAACTTGGTTATAAAATGGGCAACATGGTAATTCTCCCAGTTCTTATATAGCTGAGAGGTGATCACAACTGCATTACTTTGTTTATTGGCCTTGCTTATGATTAATACTGATCAGTATATTACTCAGTGGGCTGATTACTGGTTTATCTGATTATCCCCAACACTTCTCTACAGTAGTAACAAAACAGGCAACCAGTGACAAACCAAAGAAATTTCGTGGGGAATCTTATTATAGGAGAACTCCAACAGTTCAAGTATCTGCGTAGTATGTGACATTTGACTGTAACAACATCGAAAGGGAAATTTGTAATGTATCGTGTTGCACATCCCTGCCCGACTTAGTACACAGGCAGCCGTCTGTTAATATGAACAGTATCACCTGTACAACCTCTTAAAATTCAGTTTTACTTAAGTGGAGTAAACGAAAACAGTCAAACCAAAAATAAAAACAAGAATATACTTTAACAAAAAATGACTTTATTATACATGAGTATTTTACCTTCATTTTCTCAAAGAATAAACATCTTTTCCATAATCCATGCAAATAAAATATGCATACAGTTGCATTGATTAAGGACAAATTATAGAAAAGATCTGCTCTCAGTCTGAGTGCAATGAATTAAAGACTAGTTTTTGGTATGTGAGCCTCTGACCTCTTGCCTCTGACCACATTTGTGTAACTTCTCCACAGTTATGCATATTTTATTAAGCATTAAAAAATATGGTATTAATGAATGATCAAATGGACTAGAAAACAATCCTATATCAAAATTCTTACAGGTAAAATAGACACGAAGGAGTTAATCATGACTCAGACTCAGACTGTGTCGACATAATTTGTAAAAAATGGTAAGAACACAATCCCTAGAGTCCATTAAACCTTATCTAGAGCATAATTTGTGATGATATTGTGACTACAAGGACATTCTCACAATTTAGACTAATTCAAACTGATGACACACTAGACATAACTGTTTTCATTCTATTTAAATCGTCATCAACTAGATTTTCCCCTGACTCCTCTCTCTTCCATGACCGTTTTCTAACATAACTTATGTCTTCTGATCCATCCTCATCAACAGCTGACTCTCCCATCCCCACAGCTTCTGTTACTAAAAACACCTCTTCGCCTTTCTCCCAACAGTGAAGAATGTGCTCAAGTTGGGCCATCCTCTGATTAAATTTTTCTGTGCTGCACCTACTTAGTAACAAACTAATGTGTTTGCAAAGTTCATTAGCTTTTCTCCACTTTATACTTTCAGTCAGAACGTCTGGTGTTCCGGATCTAGTGACACCCTCAGTGGAAGAACTCCCGTGAGATCCCATAGTCGGAACTGAATTAGTTTTGAGACAACTTGACACAGAAATGAGACTCCCAATATCCAAGACGTCATGCACAAGAAGACATACGGCATGAACACAGGGCAGATTAAATTGTTTATTGAACGGACAGGTACAACTTCCACAGCTGCTGATGGTATAAATCTTGCCATTGACAATAACATTGTATAAACTGTCACTCAAGGTACCTACATCACAAGTGTTGAGTGTCTTATGATTATTATTCATCAACTTCACAGCATTGTCCGTGAAATACTGATACAAACACAGTTGTTTGGGATGGGCTTCTTCAACACCTACATATTTGTTAAATTTACCATTGCCAAGAATGGAAAGCATTTCGGGAAACTGTCTACAAACTTGTTTTTCATGCTCAGTACCTAAGGATAAAATATCACGAGTGTTGTTTTCCACAATGTCAAGTCTCTCACACCGACCATCATTTTCCTCCTTAATACTAACATCGTCATGAACAACTTGTGATGATATCTCATTGGCAACCTCACATTTGGCTTTAAGCGTCCTAATATCCCTCGCCACAACCTTCTTGTTGAATGTATTTCTAATGTAAGATTTAAAGCTGGGGGGATCCAAGTGAATAACGTCCTCAATTACCTCTGCCTCAGTTGCAGTCAGTCTTCTCTTGTGTGACAAGTACCTAAGCAGAAGAAAGATATAATATATCCTTAAGTTTGAAATTTATTTAGAAGGCTGCAGGAATATAAATGTGTTAATGTTATGCAGGATTCATACATTTATTTTGTCACCATAACACTTGAAAATATTCAATACCTTAAGTCTTAATCAAACTAAACAATGTGGTTAGAAAATGAAAGACTTTGTTTGTTTGTATGATCAAGTCCCATTAATACTGCAATGCAGTATTGGGGCTAGCTCCCTGTTCTGCAACAAATGGTGCATACCTGCCACATGTGGTAAAACATAGAGTAGAGCTGAAAAAGCTATGGATTCACGGATTTCAGACAAGCAGGTGATCAGCCCACTATTCAGGATGAGAAAGGAATATGCTAAATTATAAATTAGCCAGGTCTCTTCCAACAAAATATTAACAATCCAGTGATTCTAAATTTCATCAAGTGCCTGGGAGATACATATGTATTTAAAGCCAGCATTTTCTATCTTCCTTCCCCTGTCTAGTGTTCCACATACAAAAGGTCCAGCAAGCTTAACCCTTGAACTGACACGACCACTGATTATCATTTGTAACATTGCTTCTGTGGCGTTTTGGCTGAACCATGTCTAATTTACTTGTCCATCAAACAACTATCTCAAGATTCAACACAATGACAAGCAAGAAGGACAGTAATTCACTGTGAATCTGATGAGAAACACAGAAAAACAAACCAAAATTATTCACTATCACCACTGGAGTCGAATCAAAATCCTCGCACTTCTTAGCTATTTTTTACATTGGTGATGAAGATTTTGATATCATAAGTCTTAATGTTGAATTAATTGTTAACTGATAGCGATGGGGATCTAGAGAGCAAATCTTCACCCCCTCCGTGGATTGCCATTGAAATTCAAGATCCAGATACTGTAAATAACAATCCAGTATTTCCAATGAGAAAGAGTGAATGATCTTCTTTCTTTCTTTATCAATAACCTTTTTAGTACCTTTCGGTGTAAGGTAGAAAGAGTGAATGATCTTCTTTCTTTCTTTATCAATAACCTTTTTAGTACCTTTCGGTGTAAGGTAGAAAGAGTGAATGATTACAAATACAAAATGTTTCTGAAAGTAAGTGTAAGGGAACCAATGAAATACAATAATTAACTGAGCTCTCCATGCACTTCATTCTTTTACAAATTGAATGGAAAATGATCCTAGACCCATAAATGTATAGATGTTCCTTGTAGAGAATTGAATAAACAACATTTCTCTCATTCCTATATATATGTCATTGGTCTTATTTTGCAATAACTGTGTGAAATCAAGATTCTATCGCATTCAAACCAACTTTCATTTTCATGTGATTTCAATTCTAAGTGTAAACAATCTACGAGCGACGTATAGCCAAGGTTATGAGGGCCTGTAGATAGCCGTGTATGAGAGACAAAGGGATGCTAAATCATAGGTGGATGGTGGTATAATTAGTTCTTTCTTTCTTATCCAATTCCCTTTTACCATTACAGTGTAGGGTCAGTACTATGAGTGCTGGATTTCTCTGGATCAAGATATTAAGCTAAGCAGGTGATCAACCCACTGGGACCTTTTTGGTAGGAATTAATTTTGCACGGACAGCGGCCTACTCTTATCGATTTCTAACTGCCATGGGTTCTTTGACATGCGCAACGTGCACACGGGACCTCTGAGTTTATTGTCCGTCTCCAATAGGACTAGTTTCTTGATCCCACCTACCTGAATAGGATCAGGGGAGTGGCTTATAGGTTTTCACTGAATGTCACGGAGAAAAATACCAGACACTGCCGGGAATTGAACCATGTACTTTTCGCTTCAGAGGCACGAACCGTACCTCTGCGCCACTGGGACCCCGGTATAATGGGTTAATTCAGTTTTTGTATTCTATCAGATCTAGAATTTAAGTAAGAATGGTGGTTAGCGGGAGGCAGTTTCATAAGATTTTACTATACTTACTGCTTTGTTTCAGCATCCAGGGTATGATTTTTGTGACACATGAAGCTTTTTGAAACTTGTAAAGAGTCCTTTCTGTAGGCCACGGTGAAGAAAACTGGGCATTCAAGTCCAAGATATCTACATTGGACAGAGAGCAAAGGAAGACAAAGATTTATTACCTTTTTGGTACAGAAAATGCACAAACATTGGTCCATTAAAAACACCTTAAAATATGTAAGTTAACAGATGTCAAAAAATACTAAAGCATCCGTAAGTAGAAACAAAAGTTCTTGGTCTATGCCCATACCTGACACTAGAACACAAAGTAAATACTGGTAACAAAATTTGTGGCGAGCCATCATCTAAAAAAAAAAGAAAAAAAGTAAAAGGCATGGTAAAAGCTGTTAATACTTTTGAATCTTCCTCTGTCCAGTTCCTCTCTTGACAGGTTTTCCATAGTGCTTGCAAAAGAAGGTCACAGTCGCATAGCGAAACCTTTCTGGAATTGGTTCTTTTCTGTCTTTGTTCGCATACTGCACTGTTGTCGCATTCCTTCGTGTGAACACTGTAGAGAAAAGGATATAATATGTAAAATACATAAGACTGTCCCCTAATAGCTTGCTGTTACACAAATAATCGTAATTTGTCAGGACAGGTCTTTACTTATAATTTAAAACTACACAAAGTCAGTAGTGATATTTTCCGGCCAGACATCATTTCATGAGGTGAAGACCGAGACTGCATTGTGTTACATTGCAATGAATTATTTTGTGTAATGAAACTTTTTGAACTTTTTCAAAAGTACAATCACTAGATCATATTACAAGTTCAAATTAACAATTTTAAAAATCTCAAACGCATTTTGTAGCACAGCGTGTGTTTACAAGTAGTCAAGAGGGCATGTTTACTTTACTGAATAAGTCCTGCAGACACGATACATTATGAACAGAAGGGCATTTTCAAGAAACGTCTACATGTTTCATGTTTTGGATGTTGAAAATTAGTGTGGTAGAAATATACCTCATCTAATTAATATTACAATGCATAACAACCTATAGAACGCAGTCTTCAACTGAAAAAGAAGCTAAGAATCAAGAAGGTGTAAGTGAAGTGTACCAAAAAAACGGTTGGTATTTTCTGCTTCTTTTTCATACAAAAAAAGTGCAATGCCTAAAATATGCCTTAGTGAAACTGAGTGTTGTTTTTTTACTTGGACTTGGTTTAATCCATTCAGGGACACAGACACAGAACAAGTGACTCTTCTGGCTTGATGTGGACTGTCATCTAAGTAGGTCAAGATGCAATGCTTATTATCTACACGTTTACCCAGACCAGAACATAAGTGTATCAAGAGTAAGAGATGATCTCTAGAATCTCTGGAACTGGATACAATCTTGTCAAACAAAGGGAGATCACAACACAGTACAGACTACAGTAAAGTAATGATAGAGATCATATATGAGTCCACCTGGAAGCCAAGGGGGCACCAACCTGTAAAAGTTTGGGGAACTCCGCTCTAGACAGTCATTCAATACTTTCATTGTATTCTAAGTAAACTATAACTATTAATAGCATAGTATAGAGACTAGAGTAGCTATAATCTAGTTTCATTCTCTCCTCTGCTATTAATTAGGATCTTAGCCTATAATAAGATAGGTAGTGTCAACTGCGCCGGTTGTTGCCGGCATAATCGACAAGTACGGCCATTGCGACGGCCATTTCCTGCGCGGAATTCAGTGTGTTTCGTTCGCGTATTAATATTTC
>JARBEQ010255324.1:0-10849 GCA_030265355.1 Tritonia tetraquetra
TCGCTCCCACTAACCATATTCTCTTATCTAGCATTATACCCACAAAATGTCATCCGTCTCCCTCTTGTTGTTTAGATTAATGATCTCTCCCCTCCTGCCAGTTCCAATACTTCTTTGTTCGTATTCATTTCTTGCTATAAAATCCTCATTATTCGTCTGAAAAAAACTTTACCGTCGCTCAAATGGATTCTTTTATCGATATTAATGACTGTTATCTACAGGTAAAAAGGCATCTGCGTTTCTCTGTAAACAATAATTGATAACCTTTATGAAACAGTTAAAGCTGACATTTTCCTTCTAATTGGGATCAAATTCCGCTCACTTTATTTGTCAACAATTGACGTCGTCATCAATATTTTACCAAATGATGTCTGAAGCATCTTATTATCAGGGTGGAGTGCTTAAGTTCGTCACTGTTCTGATTCTAATCTTCTTTCTGGAGAAGGGGGGTGGGGGGGGGGGGGGGCCGGGTGCGATAGCGCATTCGCCTTGTGCGCAAGATGTCCTTGGCTCGAATCCCGGTGGCGACAAGGCGATTTATAACCTTTGGACTTTCTTGGTGTTTAATGGCTCTGGCCCCGTAGATTCTTTACGAAATCAAGTCCTATCGGAGATGGACTATTAACCGGAGGTCCCGCTTTAGATATGACGTATAATGGGTTGCCACGGGTGTAAAACTGGCAATTTTGGAACTGTCATCTTTTTGTCAGGGGAGACTGTGCGTATTTCAATGCTGTATACGGATTGACACTCCTTTCTTTCGTCCAACAAAACATATTTTTTCTCTCAGATGCCAACTCTATTTTTACATGAATACTTTCGTCAATTGTACGTCCCCTTTCGTACTCTTGAAGATCATTTCAGAGGCGAACCATCCTGTTAATATAATATAGTCAATCGAACCGCACAGTTGGAGGCCTGAGGTAAAGTAGAAGTATGTCCTTAAGTCTTTTAGACTCAAAGGGCCGTAGCTTAACCCGGTTTCTGTAAGTTGAAGCGGAAAAGTGACAGTTTGTCAGTTCCCAGACAGAACGCTCGTCTCGCGCAGGATACTTTCCCATTTCTCATTTGAGAATTGGTATACATTTCTATACCTGGGTCGAGTGAGGTAAACGGAGTAAATTTTCTTGCACAAAGAAAAAACAAACGAAGTGCCTGAAGCCGGACCCGCCTCGTGCAGTCGGGGGAGAAGCCCATAAAACTCTTTTGGCCTGGCCGGGATTCGAACCTCTGACCTTCTGTTTCGTCGGCGAGTGCAATACCACTGGCTGACAGGTGAGCCCTTTGTTTAGATTCATAGTAGGAAGCTGGCCAAGGTGATTGGCCTGTGTGGGCGGTCACTGAGAGAACGCCTATTGCTTACGCTGGGAAGCATTACAGTACAGAGCAACTTTTTTCAGCTGCTCTTCATTGTTCTTGGGTTGCGGTCCATTGTTCTTTTCCGCAGCGTCAGCAATAAGCGCTCTCTCTGTGGCCGTCATAATTTGGTCTATATACCAGTGTTTTATATGGAAGCTACATAGGTGTCGAAATTAACACTTATATGCCACTCCCCTGATCATATTCAGGTAGGTGGGATCAAAGAACCTAGCCCTATCGGAGACAGACGTAACTCGGAGGTCCCGTGTACACGTGCGCACGTTAAAGTACTCTTGGCAGTTGAAAATCGATAGGGTAGGCCGTAAGGCCGCTGTCCGGGCAAAATTAATTCCTACAACAAAAAGGTCACAGTCGGTTGATCACCTGCTTGGCTGAATATCTTGGTCCAGAGAAAGCCAGGCTCATAGTGCTGGCCCTACACTGTAATGGTGAAAGAGAATTGGATAAGAAAGAAGATGATCAGTGTTTTATAAGGAAGCCACATAGGTCGAATTTCTTCTTCTTCTTTCTTATCCAGTTCCCTTTTACCACTACAGTGTAGGGCCAGCACTAGGAAATTAGCACAGCACAGCCAATAAATAGCACACCCGCTCTCTGTCGTCATCTTTGGTCTGTTTTGCCATGGTAGCTGAATCGTTTTCCCGTTGTGTGGTTATGGTGTTTGGGGACCAAATAGAGAACAGGATAGCCATAAAAAGCATTTGTTAGTTATAGAGAGGGGTAATGATGTATAGTCTGGGAGTGGAAACCATTTTGGATCGAGACAGATTGTGTTGACGTGACTGGAGTGTTTTGTACCCAGTACCCACCAATTTGTGGAGACGGTGAGTGTCTCTCAGGTTTTGGTTAATGGCATGATGCGTAACTGGGCATAGGGGTGGGGAGGATGGGGTAGGGGTAATTACATTGGTAAGGTTTGAAGTGGCTAAACACGAAGGAGATTTTTGTAGGATGTAGATTATAAATGTCTGAAGCATTTTGCTATCAGCATAAAGTGTAACAATTCTCAATTTTACGCCCCTTTGCCCCCTCTGTCTTGTGTATAATTTTTTTCTTTAGACCTTTCAGAGTTTCCACGGCTTGATTTGAGCGCGACAAGCATCTATTTATCTCCAAACAGGTCTGTCATTAGCGGCTCTAAGGAGGTCCATAGTTGATATTTGGGTCCAGTCTTTGATGCTCTAAACCATTTCTACTTTTGTCGGCCTCGTCTGCGCCCTCCTTCTAGGGTCCCCTGTATCGTGGTCTTACTTAGGGAGTTATGACGCATGACATGACCAACCTACCTCATTTTTCGCCTTTTGGCAATCGCCAGTAGTCGTGGTCTTACTTAGGGAGTTATGACGCATGACATGACCAAACTACCTCATTTTTCTCCGTTTGACAATCGCCAGTAGTGGCTCATGAGGACCAACATAGCACTCGAGATGCTGCCTTATGTCGTCGTTTGTCCTCTGCTCTGTATGTTGTATGTGGAGTATTTTTGTCCAGCATTTGTGTATTTTTCGTTCTGACTCCGCTGTCAGAGTCCATGCTTCACGGCCATACAACTCGAGGAGACGACCAGAGCTTGGTGCCACCTACATTTTGCCTCGAGTGCGATGCGGCTTTTCCAAATGTTGGTTAGTTTAGTCATGGCAGCCATTGTGAGAGTCATCTTGGTCTCTATTTTGGTCGTTGACGGGCCATCTTCTGTTAGGGTTGCTCCTAGATATTTGAATGTGTGTACAACCTCTAAAGGCTCGCCATTCATGATCAGTGGGATGTTGGTGTTCTCTTCTATCTTAACCATGACTATCCGCTTTTTCCGAGCTCACATCCATTCAATATCTGCTTAACTCTTTCCAGACGTATATGGTTCCGCGTTTTGACGTAAGCAATTTTCAAACCAATTTGACATGGAGAATACAAAAGTGTTAAAACACAAATAGTAATTAAGCTAGATATACATATTATACAGCAAATTATTCAGTATTAGAAGGAAAACACCAGGAAAGTAATTTAAGAAGAAAAAAGAAAGAGGAGATTGAGAACATGAATATAAAAGTTATGTTATGAGACGCACCCACATCGCCCATATAGTGGGGATACGTCCGCAAAGAGTTAACCAGTCAATTAGATCTTATAGCTCCAAAATGATACCAGCCGTTATATCTATATCACCTGCAAAACGGAGGTTGTTGGTCGATCTGTCACCAATAGATCTAGAGCCCTGAAAACCATAGAGAATATATTGCATGATTTGTTTCGGGTAGATGTTGAAGAGTATATGAGAAATCAGACAGCCCTGGGGTTAAATTATAGGTGTCGAAATTGGCAACAATACTGAAAATAACACAGCTCACTCTGTTATCTTTGGCTTGTTTAGCTGTGGTACTCGAATAGTTTTTCTGTTGTAAGATTATGGTATTTCAGACCAAACAGAGAGAAAGATAGTCAGGGAATGCATTCATTTGTTAGTGCTGACAGAGGAGTGGTAATGGTTTAGTTTTGGAGTGGAAAACATTTTAGATGGAGACAGAGTGTGGTGACTTGACTGGAGTGTCTCGTACCCACCAATTTGTGGAGACGGTGAGTGTCTGTCTGTGTCTGGAAATGGTGTGGTGAGTGAGTGGGGGTGGTGGTGGGGAGGATAGGCCGGGTCAATAAGAAGAGGGGGGGGGGGGGGGTAAAGTTTTGAAATGGCCAAACAGGAAACAGATTTTTGTAGGATGTAGATTGTAAATGTTTGAAACCTTTTGCTATCAGCATGAAATGTGTGCATATTTCGACATCCATTCTAGTTTTGACACTTCATTCTTTAGTCTCACCAAAACATGTTTCTCTCTCAAGTGACAAAGTATATTCTCTTGAATAAAGATTCTCAAATTATTGTATGCCCAATTTGACCCCTTTGCCTTGTATATGATTTTTCTCTCTAGACCTTTCAGAGTTTTTACGGCTCTGCCCTGGATATTTAGGTGGAATCGGGGTCAGGGTAATAAGGGGACAAAAATAGAGCTGGGTATAAACTTGCTTTGTCAGTAACTGGATTTCCGGTTTATCTGATTACAAATAACTGGGTCGACCCCGGTTCGACGTAAATTGTACCCCTCTACAAACCACCCAGTTTGCATAGAGACCTGAACTTGAAATCCGACTTAATTTCGCAGAGGTCCCTGAGCTTTGTGACTCGCTGTTTAGTTTGATGAGGTGAACAAAGCTGCACCCCTTTCCTCGCTGACGTCATTCGCAACATCTTCTCTGAGTCTTTGGCCGCTGCCTGTATATTTCCTTTCCTTTCCCCATCTAATACCATTTGAAAATAACTCTGTGTTTGAACTTAAGGCTGGATTTGAATTTGGATTCAAAAGCAAAGTCGGGGGCACAGAGGTCAGTCGTGAAATGGGTCGAAAACGAGTCAACCCTATGAACTGGGTCTCCAAGAGCGAGAACTAGTTATTCCGATTTAGATTTAGACTTCCGCTCAGCACAAGAGAAAAGGTTAAAGTGGCGAAAAAGGAAGGGTAGGATGTAGATTATACATGGTTTGTATGACGCGTGAAATAAGAACTAGTGTATCCCAGAAAAAGGAGGCGAATTGGCGAAGTGGTTAGGACAGTCGAGTTCTGTGACGATGGTCGTGGGTTCGAGTCCCACTTCAGATATATGTTGTTTTCTTGGGCAAGAAACTTTAATCCTATTGTCTCACTCGACCAAGGTGAAGAATTAGTCACCAATTCTCAACTCGCAATTGCGAAAGTAAACTGCAATAGACTAGTCTCGTATTCTGAAAATGACAAATTGCCACTTTTCAGCTTCACGCTACCGAAAACAGATTATACTTCGGCCTCATAATTCTAAAGTCTTTAAAGGCAAAACATTTTGTAAACCTAGCAAAAAAAGAGAAAATAGATCACAAGTCAACAGAGCATTCATTGTGACAATATAAATTTACACACAAACACAAACACAAGCACACAGGATAATATAGTTTAACATAAAGAACATGAAAACCTCTATCAACCTTCAAATACAACAAAATTGAAAAGACTGTCTCGTCAGGTTTCAGCACAAGATGTAATGAAAGCTAATTTTAACCAGACATTGTTTTTTGGGGGGCTCTTTGGTGATATATTTATTCCTATTTTGCTTCAGTTTGGGAAGTTTGAGGAATATCTAATACCATCGGCTTCGTAGACTTGGAAAGAGAAACGGAGATATCATTTTATGTTGGATATGTATGTAGGGGATGGACGGCGTGTTAATAGGTTTGGTATAATATGGGCAATACATGGTATAATACTCTGACAAAAACAAGCAAACAATACCCTGACATCTATACAAATAGAAAGAAAGGAAGTCAAGGTGTGTCTCGTATCGAGGCCCTTGCATCCAGAAAAGTAATTATTGATAACCTTTAATTACACGCCAGCTCCTGTACGTCATGAAGGAATCTTTTGTTTACTTCTTCATAGAATATCACAATTTGCCTAGAGAGACAAATCCCCTTTGTTTTTTAAAATCAAAAGCCGGAGGCGAGGTTGCCGAGTGGTCTAGACTACGGACTTCAATGGCGAGGGACGTGGGATCGAGTCCGACTTCAGGCACTTCGTTTTTTCCTTGGGCAAGAAACTTTTGCTCCGTTTGCCTTAGTCGACCCAGGTGTAGAAATGGGTACCAATTCTTATACTATGCAAATATCTATTCAAACTCTCCTCTGACTTGAGCGCAAACGGTCCTGAGATCGAATCCCGGCGACGGCCTGGGGATATTATTCCTTTGGACTTTCTCTGAGTGGACTCAACCCCAGCTGACCCCGACCCTGACAGGGTTTCTCAGCACCATGGGCCTGTGATAGGATGATATCATTATTATAGTATTTCAGGTTGCCACGGACGCCCCCTACCTTTTAGTGTCTGATTGTCGTAAACAAGCCTCCTTTTTTCGTTAACCTTTCTTTAGTTAATACTGTTCATGTGTTGCTCACTATGCAACGCTACCGAAACCGGATTAAGCTCCGGCCCTATGAGCCTTAGCGGCTCTTGAGGACATACTTATACTCTGTCAAGGCTAGATTTCTACTTTTTAGGGGGCTCCTGATACTACCTCTTTCCATCGTCTTCAAGGCCTACTTCTTGGTAATCAATGCACACACACACACATAATCCGTGTGTCTGAACATTTCAATTACGGGTAAAGATACGACAAAGACAAAAAAAAACAAAAACCTGTGAACAAAAATTAGGAAATCCTTAAACAATGACGACATTTTGTAATTGCTATCTTCATTCCAAAACTTAAAAAAACAAAACAAAGAAAAAAACACCATCATGAGATGAAGTTGCATAAAGTGAATCAAGACAGTGGAATTATGTATCTCTCGCGCCAAGTGGTGTCTCGCATACACGCACACACACACACACACACACACACACACAAACACAGACACACACACAAACACACACACACACACACACACACACACACACACACACACACTATGACATAACCTGCTCCTTGAAAAATCATTGCTATGATATCAAAACAGTGAGGGTATATATATATAATATATATAAGAGGTAATTTCACACCATGCATAAGTTACCAATTGCCCAGAGTTGTAAACCTCCACGTTTATATAAATTGCTGAGGGGTGCCCACAAGGGCTACAGTAATTTGATCATTGGCCTGTCTTTGATTATTACTGCTCAATGTATTGTTCATGGTACCAGTAAAGATTTGTGGAGGCAGTGGGCTGATCACCTTTTTGTCTGAGATTCTTTGATCCATAGAATTTTTGGCTCTGTGTTCTGTCGTGTTTGCTGGTTGGGATGCCTGCATTTATGGCAGGTATCTTGTGTGCCTTTCATGGCTGAACATGTGGCTGGCCCTAACACTGCTCTGCGGTATTCATAGGGTTTGATCAAACAAACAAACAAACAATCATAAGTTACATAGTTCGAACCGTGTTGATAGAGATGATCATAAACAACATAACAAATATTCATGTACACCAGATCCATCTTTCATCGCCATAGCCTTACAAACGAAATATTCTATAACAGCAGGGTATTCAAATTCAAAATTATTTTGATACAAAATCCATTACTAGAGGCAATTTCACACATTTTTGCAACAACGATTAGAACTAACTTCGGAAATGAACATGAAATTTGAGATATGTTGCTACCCGACGAAGAGAAAAACATAATGACAACAAAGAAAAGATGTTGACCTCACTACAATATTTAAAACAAAAACACCCCAGCTAAAACAGAATCTTTTTAATGGTGTGGAATTGCCACAGCTGTGAAATTATCCCACCTACCCCTAAGCACACAAGCACATTTAATTTGCTCGTGAACGCGAAGTTGATATGACATCCTGCTGAGGGTTCAGACATTTTCGTAAGGCCCCAAACGGAGTGGCTTCACATCTCCCACACGATCTCGTAGCTCTCTTCCCGGAAGACACAGAAAGTATAAAAGAGTGCGTCCGTATTCCCTTCACATGACGCTGTCTGTTGTCTTCACTGTAAGAGTGATGAGAATATTAGGGAAACGTGATGCTACTCCGTGTGGGGCCTAAACGCATAACGGTGGGTCTCGTGTAGCGTGTTGCTACAGCAAAGATCACATTGCAAACACCAGGGGCGCGATTTGAAGTTACGGGGGTGGTGTAGGGGGGGTGGGTGGCGATCTTTCCATTGAATTCTTTTTTGTGATTCTAAACAACACTAGATCACGTGAAAAACAGGAAGTTGAATACAAGGTTGTATTGCAACACATACTATGCTGTAACTTGAAACAGAATATTATTCCTATGAAGAAACAATATACCGTTTTTCGACAGTATGGCACATTTATCAATATCCATATCAGTATTGAGAACCCCGTGCGGTATGGATGCGTATGGCGCAGTTATAAATGATGTAGATTTTGATAAGACACTGTTCTGGGTGTCCATAATCAATTATTTTGCTTGAGGCACCGGATAATTTACTGCAATTCATATGCCGAGGAAAAAGATGGAAATCAAAGTGTCCTCACACAAAAATAAAAACTCAATTATTTATTGGAAAACCCCCCGTCACACAATAATGTGAAAATGTATTTTCTTTCATACTGTAACAATAGCACAGTGGGCTGATCACCTGCTTGCCTTATCTACCTGATTCAGAGATTTGTTTCCCAGCACTGTGTTCAGCAATGCTAGACATGGAGCTGACCGTAATTTCCTTGGGGATATCATGTGGTTTTGATAACAAAAGAAAACTGTAACATTTTTTCAAAAAAATATTTTCAAAGATTATTTTGAATTTTTCGTTTAGAAAATATCCTTTTACCGGCTCTCTTGTTGATGTCACGAGACACCTCACTTTTACCCTCTCCATCGCTATACCATTGTCATTATCATCTTTTAGATAATTTTCATCACCATCTGAGTTGATCTAACTCCTCTAGAATAGTAATGACCCCAGGGGTTCAAGGATTTTAGGAATCCCTTTTCAACAGAATATGAGCCGGCATCATCCGCTGCATTCGGAGTTCGGAGACGGGCTATGGATCCAGGGCAGGCAATACGAGTCATCTGTCTTAATCTGACACCAAAGAGAGGAGAAGGCCGTACACTCGCGTTTTTTCTCCCTACATTGCAGTACGGGTATAGCATTGTTATCATTGAGCAAAGGGAGGACATTAACCCTCATCTGGCGTATTTTGTGCGTATTTGGTTTGTTTGTTTGTTTGTTTGACTAAACCCAATTAATACCACAGAGCAGTGTTTGGGCCAGCCCCACTTTCAGTCATGAAAGGCACACGAGATACCCGATATAAATGCAAGCAACCCGACGACTAAGCATGGCTGATCACAGGGTTTGAAATGGTGTGAATAAAAGAGTTCCAGAAGGCAGGTGATCAGACGACTGTGTCCATGACTTTTTATTGACATCTTGAGCAATACATTGAGCAGTATTTTAATCATAAACAAGGCCAATAAAAAAGTGAATGTAGCCCTGGTGGTCACCTCCTCAGCTATGGTCAAAACTGGGAGAATTTGTCACTGTGGCCTAAACTATAATTTGGTGTGAGAGTAATGTTTACCTGCGCTTTGCATGTTTCAATGTTATCGCAACTTAAGTGGAGGAGAGCCTCTTTCAATAAATTCTCCTTAGTATAAGACAGAATGCTTGTGTGGCAAAATCTGCTCAGTTTTCTTATAACTGAGGGGTTTACCACCAAGTCAAGAGCAGTTAATATCATTTTGGCCAAAAACTTGGGCCAACACGCTGAAAGTGTGACACTCATTGTGCTATTCAAGGTTCGGGGTACAGTAGGCTGATCACCTGCTTGCCTTATCTACCTGATCCAGAGTTTTTCAGGCACTGTGTTCAGCAATGCTGGATATGGAGCGGACTGCAACACTCCCTGTGGGTATAATACGGTATGGATAGGAAAACAAATCAAGTTTAACAAGGCAGTGTGTTTGTATGACCTATCACTTCACAGTATGGATAGCAAAACAAATTACGTTTAACAAGGCAGTGTGTTTGTATGACCATATCACTTCACACTAGAGGCGGCAAATGAAACGGTAACAATCGTGTATGTGCTCCCACACACGCACATACGTAAAATGAATCATGTACATGAATATCTTTGTTTCTTTAATTGCGTCCACCCCCTCACTTCTCCTTGTCTCGCCGCGTGTTGCCTTTCACACTAGGCTAACCATCACGACCAGATGCTGTGTAAACGCGGCTTTAGGCTCAAGGTAATTAAATGGAGAGAAGTTTTCACAAGGAATTTGCTTACTAGGGAAATGGTTTAGACAATTGGATTACACTGTCGTTTATTTGTTGTTGGTTTCTTTTTCCTAGTTCGCTGTATATTCAATCGCACAAAAAAAACCCTCTGTGGGATTTGTCTGTCTTATTTTCTAATTATTTTGAATGGTGTGCGTTGTTTTATTGTCTCTTTTTCCCCCCTGTTTATTTGATCGAACCCAAATTAAAACCACAACGCAGTGTTTTTGCCAGCCTTCTGTTCAGTCATAAAAGGCACACACGACACCTGCCAAGAATGGCTAAACACAGAACCGGACATTCTATGATCAAAGAATTCCCGGCAAGCAGGTGATCATCCCACCGATTCCGTAACTCTTTACTATCACAGTGAGCAACACACTGAACAGTATTAACTAAAGAAAGGTTAACGAAAAAAATACTGTAGCCCTTGTGGGTACCCCTTCAGTTTATAGTCCTTAAGAGCCTTTAAGGTTCATAGGGCCGGAGCTTAACCCGGTAGAGTGAAGCGGACAAATGACAATTTGTCACTTTCTGGATAGGACGCTGGTCTATCGCAGAATACTTTGCCGTTTGAGAGTAGCATTTGTAGGGAGACAGGATTTCAGTGAAGTCAATATTATCATTGAGAACGAGAAGAAGAAGAAGAAGAAGAAGAAGAAGAAGAAGAAGAAGAAGAAGAAG
>JARBEQ010255346.1:0-10848 GCA_030265355.1 Tritonia tetraquetra
TATGTAAAGCGCCTTGAGCCTGTCAAGTACGGGGTTAGGCGCTATATAAGCACTATTTATTATTATTATTATTATTAGTATTTGTTTAGGAATCTGTAGTCTTTCATCTTATTTATGTGTCAGAACCATCTTGATTGATTTTACCTATATGTTACCAACAGCAAAACGTTGTGTCAAGTTGCCAAATGTGAGTTCACGCCAGTAAAAGCTTGATGATTGTTTTACAAATCTACCTTTAAGTTGAAAAGCACGCTTAGTCTTTACAGTGGAGCTCACTTAAACTCATGTTGGTAAACACTGCTATCAAATATTTTACAAATAGTACCTCAGTGGAACAGAAACCAAAATCTCATTAGTCAAATGTTCATTACAACTACACAACATGAGGGCACATGATAATACTACCCATTTATTGCAATCATTTGCAACATCTGGATCGTAGTAGATATTCGGTATTACTTTTTTATCCCAATTATTGCAAAACTATAAAAGAGAGACATTAAATGCACACTATTCCCATGGCCTAATATCATGTTTCAGTTCTAGTCCCGACAAACTGAAAAACAACATTTACGACCCCCATTTGAAAATATGTTTGCTTTGGAAATCCTAATTTCCTCACACTCTTACAGGGGCAGGCATAAGCACACTACAATGATTTCAACAGTGTTGTGAATTGATGTGGTACTTGACCATTTGCTTTCATTCTTTGGTTTATATCAACGCGAAATTTACGAATGGACGCCACAACTCACTATGTCATGGAATAGTATGATAACACCCGGACACGTTTCTACTTAACAACACTATCACTATAGTACGTCTATCTACTAGACAGAAGAAGCAGAACTCGTGTACTTTTTGTGATTATACATTTCTAAAATCCTTGTTGAACGTATGTCATAATATGTTATATTCCACTGTTCAGTAAATTTAGTATTCATGAGTCTACAGTTTTAGAGCATATCTGTCACAGCCTTCACTACGCCATGTGGCTTTTAACTGAGTGTCCATTGCACCCTGTGTCTTTCAATCGAGTGTCGAAAGCCTAGTAACAGTACTAGTGAATAGCAGTCATCGTTACAAGTACCTGTGTTTGTGGAGCGCAGCGAAGGCTATGGACATACATTTTATTTCGAGTCCCATGATTTATGATCTAGACCTGGTATGCAAATTGGTTTTCTCTATCTTAACATAATATGAACATAATAAAGAAGCACAGCTTAGATTACCACCTGTATGCAGACGACACACAAATCAACATCCGTGTAACTAAGGACTCTGTTAACGCTGACAACTGTATTAGGGATGTTCGGGCGTGGATGGGGATAAACAAGTTGAAGCTCAACGATGACAAAACCGAATTGATTGTTTTTAAGAAACGGGGGTCCGATGTCATATCAAATGGACTCAACGTTGGTGGTATTTCTATTAATTGCTCCCCTGTTGTGAGAAATGTGGGTGTCCATTTTGACGAATTCCTGTCAATGAACGACCACATAACTAAAGTGTGCCAGACAATCCACTTTCTTCTAAGAAATATTGGGCATATAACGGACCTTCTGGATGAAGAGTTTGCCAGGCAGTGGTGCATGCACTAATAACAAGTCGAATTGACTATTGTAATTTCCTTTTATTTGGTCTTCCAAAAACAACGACAAACAGAATTCAAAAGCTACAAAACAAAGTTGCCAGAATAATAAAGAAAACAAAAATTAGAGATAGTATCACCCTTGTTCTTAAATCACTTCACTGGCTGCCTGTTGAGATGAAAATAAGTTTCAAGATTGCCTGTTTAGTTTTTAAATGCATTCATAATGCAGCACCTGAGTATCTGAAATCTCTGATCTCTGTGTACAGGCCATCGCGAGCCCTTCTCAACAGATACAACCGGAGAGGAAACTCTATAAAACATATTTTTCCACCTGCTGTTCCTTTTCGTTTGCTGCACCAATGGTCTGGAACTCGTTATCTACAGAGACTAGAAGCTGTATACATTTTCAATCATTTAAGACCAAACTTAAAACATAATTTTTTAGATTTTTTAAATTTTCTATTTTCAACTAAATTTGTGTAACTATTTTGTATTTTAGGAGGGTTGCTTTTGTGTTTTGTCGTGATGTCCATTGTGCTATTCAATCTGGCCTTTTTTACCTGATCCAGAGTTTGTTTAGCTCTGTGATCAACAATGCTGGACATGGAGCTGGCCACGACAATCCTTGTGGGTATAAAATGGTTTGGATAAGAAAACAATGGCGTCTGTGGCGCCGCGGTAAAGTCACCTATTACTTCTTGGTGCGGGGGTCCAAGATTCGAATCCCGCTTGTGCAAGTTTTTTCTCTGAACCTTTAAGGTTTTCATGGCTTTATCCTGGATATTCACGTATAAACGGGATTAGAATATAACTACAACAGGCAGTCAAGACGCTGTCCCATCATAATAATTATTTCTTTATTATGCCGTTCCCTTTTACCATTACAGTGTAGGGTCAGCACTATGAGGCCAAGCAGGTGATCAACCCACTGTGACCTTTGTGGTAGGAATTAATTTTGTCCGGACAGCAGCCCTCCGGACTACTCTTATCGATGTTCAACTGCCACGGGTTCTTTAACGTTTATCGTCCGTCTCCGATAGGACTAGGTTCTTTGATCCCACCTACCTGAATAGAATCAGAGGAGTGGCATATATGTTTTCACCACGTCAGTAGTTTTCATGTATTATTTTTGAGAGCATAAGTTCCCAAATGTCCCAACGAAATACATTGAATGTTAAACTCAACAAAACTGTGTTGCCAGCAGCTGTGACATGTCCATTTAAAAACCGAAGCCGTACACAATAACTTTGATTTTGAAATTATGCAGTCAATTGTTTTGCACCTGGTCCCAGAACAATGAGGGTGGTATGGTTGACAGCATCAATTGCAGTGTTTACACGACATATTGAAATGCGTCTTTTACATTTTTTTTTATCAACGTCGTTTTCACAGCTCTCATTGAAGTATAGTGTCTATTGTATTGCACGTTGTAAAGCAAACGATGAAATGTGTAATTCGGACTGGCACAGACTATGGTATCAAATTCCCCATCAAAATGTTTGTGAACCTATAGAAAGTCATAGTTTACTTGAATCTGGTTTACCAATGAAAGTCTCAAAACGCACAAAATTTTGCAGCAAAAAAGAAAGAAGAAGGCAGATCATGTCACTCCACTGCGCTTTTCATTGCACTTTCTATACTAGAAAGGATCTATGACAAAATTGCATCCGTTGTTTTAAATGTCTTAGCGGCTGGCACCGACTTTTTTTTACACAGTAATTCATCATATCTTCATCTAAAGTTATATGGCGACCATGTGTTTTATGGCCCCTAACCCTGGAAGTTATTGCCAAGGGAGATCCGAGAAAAAAATGTTTTTTTTTCTTTTAAAAGGCATTTAAAGACTTCCTTAGATACACGTTTCTGCAATAAATGAAAACAAACACGACATGAGCACACACTAATGTTTTAACGAAAACATGAACCATATTGAGCTCACCAGGTTCAGTAAAGCTGACATGAAAAACACATAGAACCACCCAAAATGCAACAGAACAGCTTCGATGACAGGAGGTGTGAAAAGGGTTGTGAGGGATCCTAAATACAAAACTCCAAAATTGGATGACTGATGTTTTCTTCCGAATACGTTAACGGTAGAAATGTTGTAGATTGTATGTTTCGATGAAACTATGCTCGAGAAAATGAGGGTAGTAACACAGAATAGCCATGCATGTACCGCTGGTGTGAAGAAGTAAAATGCACTCAGCACAGCTGAAATTGTTGTGAAAAAAATCAAACACATTTTAACACTGAATTTATCCAGAATTATTCCCCATGCCACACTGATGAAGGTGGTCAAAACCGGAGTAAGTGATCCGATGTCAGTGAGAAGATGGTCATCTTGTATGTAGATTTGACCGAATGATTTGTAATAGTTATTGACCACCACAAAAGAAACATTGGTCATTGAGAAGGTTGCAAATAAGGCATAGAACTGTGGCGTCTTCAGCATTTGCATTGTTGTGTAGGAGTTTTCTTCATCTGTCTCTGAATACAGAGGGGCTTGAAAACTGGAATAGGAGTGACCAGAGAGTTCAATGTTTCCTTCACCATCTCTTTCTGTCCCGTTCAACACAGAACCAAATTTCCTCTTTTCCCGTGTACAGGCACCAATCTTAATGAGAAGAAAACCAATACTTTGGGCTGCTAAAAATCCACAGCCGAGATACAAAAACACATCAGGAACTTTGTCCAGAATTTCTTTCTGTGAAAAGAAATGAGCAGGGCCCTCCTTATAATCAGGTTTTAAGTTGTGTGGGTTGATGTATAGGGAGACAAACTGGTTGACTAAGATTGCTCCAATGAACATACCACTTCTACAAAGAGCGATGTAAAGTCCAGTCTTTTGTCCAGTCCACACCAAAACGTACTCTATTATAATGACGATGACCAAACCATCGCCTAACCCGTACACGACACCAAATGCTATATTGAACAATACCATCGATTGTTTAATTGCAATGTAGGCAATAAAATAACTACCACAAGTCAATATAATTCCTAAAGAAATAATCACACTTTCTCCTACAAATCTTGTGAATAATCCTGATAAGGCTGCCGTAATGGACGTACAGCATATCTTTAGGGTTATGGCCCATGGAGCTTGGACCCCGGACACTGAGTTCTGTACGTAGATGATATAAGATGATGTGTACACGTACATATTTCCCCAGAAAAATGACAACCCAAATGGGAACATAATAAGAAAAACTCCGATCAGTGAGCACCATTTTTTACACAAATCCATATTGATGGAAAATATTTAGAATCAGGCTTAGTCTTTACAGTGGGGCTCACATATGCTCATGCTGGAAAACGCTGCTATATAACATGATATACAAGTCGTTTACAAAAAAGTAAGGGTAATAGAACACAATACTGGTATTAGACATATGACCTACTACAATTGATTCAGTTTATTACAACTTTACAAAATGAGGGCACATATTTCTGATAAAACCGTTCGTTTATTTCCATTGTCATTGCACACTGTCGTATTGTGTTCCAAACATCACACTGGAAAATTGTAGCTATAGTAAAACCGTCTTATACTGGCCCCGCATAAAGGCATTCTCTCTTGTCGCCTGCCATTGTATGGATCAGATAACAAACGAATATAGTGAAATGATCTAATATAATACTGCTATCCGCCAATAATTATCTTTTACATTTTACAGATAACGTAAATCGTCGACCGAGTACAACACTCCTGTAACCCACAAGAACAGCATTTTACAGGAGAAGGAAAAAACTGTGTCAATTTAAGAGTTTTTGATCAATTGAATTGAAACCTGAAGAAATATATCATACATGTCAACAAGACATGATGGCATATAGATGTTAATATTGAAATCACACCGGAAGTATTATAACGTGTTCTTACAGACTTGTGCATGCGGTTTATGTTTAGAGCAACAATCCTGTGAGTGTTTGTTATAGGGTTGTGCAACCGAATCCGACTCCAAAAATGTGGGTTACAGGAATGCGTACCCAACTTAATAGCATCGTTTCGAAATGATGAATTTCAACAGTATTTTAAGAACAAAGGTGTTTGCTAATATTTAATTGAAACACTAAAATAATCAACACATCACATCTAGATCAACATTCGACTCATAAAAAAATAATGTATTAACCCAAATGCACAATTCGTCCAATTCAGCATAGTTGGACCTTTGTGGTAGAAGAATAATCATTATGAAAATGGCTTATTATTGATTTTAAAACTGAAAATAATAGATACTAAGCAAGGTTGGGGTTAAATCACTTGCCTCTGGGTGCAAAGATTCGGGTTCGAGTCCCGCCTTGTTAGGAATTGTTTTTCTAAGGACCTGACAGAGTTTTCACGGGTTTGCCCTGGAATCTTACGTGGAAAAACTTCATGGTTCTGTTGAACGTCCTTTGATATGACCGCCCTGTGTTAAAACGGGCGTACAACTTCAAACGTTAAATAACGAGCAAATAATTTTTATGATGAAAAAGTAATCGGAAGTGTCTGTTTCGCAAATACATTTGCTGTGGAACAAAAACAGAATAATCATCAGCATTTCTTGCATACTTATGCAGTGCGTCTTTCTTTTCTACCGCGTGTTCATGTTCTGTCTATCATCAGCCATATCCTCCTCTAGTTCTGCCATTTTATTGTCTTCGTGTATATTCATGTAGCCGTCATCTTGACGTACCCTAGCTCCAAATGACATCCGCTCCAACTCTTCTCCCCACACAACTTCCATCTCTCCTCAATATTGATATTATGTGGCCAAGTTATTTCTGACGGATCCAACTTCCGTTTTTCTCCTAATGCCACCATTCGGCACCTTGTCTAGTTTTGTGAGACCCAAATTAGAACATTAACATTTTCATTTCTGACACTTTCATCTGCCTCTCTTGCCATGACTGCTACTATAGTTCCATTCCATAAAACATTGCTGGTCGTATCATGGTTTCAAACATTTTAACCTTTTGGATATTTTCTTGTCCCACATAGTGGATTTTGACCCAATGTATCCAAACTTCTGTACTTTTGGCACCTCTTCCCCAAGTAATTCAATACTCTCTTCCTGGTGGTTACTCTTGTTTATGGGCATTCCTCCCTCTTCCTCCTTACTTTCATGCCTCTAATTTCTAAAGCGTTGGTCCAGGCTTCAAGCTTTTCTTTATCTTTTCCCTAGTGCATAGCACGACAGCGTCTGCAAACATCACATCCCCTCTCTATAATGGTTGCAAAAAGCAACGGACTTAGCGTTTAACCTGATGTACTCCTACTGTCACTTCAAAGGGGTCACGTATTACCTTTGGGCATCTGCAATGTATAAGGCAGTCTTGATAAAGTCTTTTTGGATAATAATCATACATAGTTTTCACACGCCCAATATGGTAAAGTCTCCCAGTTCTTACCTAGCTGAGGAAGTGACCACAAGGTCTACATTAATTTGTTTATTGACCTTGATTATGATTTATACTTCCCAGTGTATTGCTCATGGTGTCAATAAAGAGTTTAGGACACAGTGAGCTGATCCCCTGGTTGTCTGAAATTCTTTGATCCAGAGGATTTCCAAACCTGTGTTCAGCCATGCTTGGTGGTCGGGGGGCCCCGATTTATACCGGGTATCTTGTTTATCTTCTATAGCTGAACATGGGGTTTGCCCCAGCACTGCTTTGTACTTAGGATAGTACAGATCCACCCTGCTTGAAGTTTGGGTGCAAGTTTTGCTGACGACTGGTAATATCTAATACCTTTCGTGTTCTTTTTTTATTCATAGTCTTAGACGGTTTCCTATCATTTCGTCTATAATTCTTTATTGGCGCCATGACACAAACCCTTGAGACACACAGGGAATACAACTCATAGCTCCCTAGTAATTACTTACAAAGTGTACGAGATGAGTGTTACCGCGAGTCAGAAGTCTAGGAATGCATCTCACATTTGAGTAAAAGTGTTTATCATAATGGGTTCAACATTTGAATCCGTAGATGACTTAGACCTGGAATAATATCAACAAGTCTCGAGTTCGATTCCCACAAGCCACGAGAATGGTAAGAGACATGCATATCAGACATGGATGTTTCTGAGTTGGTGTTTTTGTCTAGATTGGAGCGTATGGAGGTAATTTTATCAATGAAAAATAAGTTAAATATTTCAGCCAATTCACTCTCATCTGAATATGTGTGGTGGTCTGACAAAAGGTGCCGGATGTCGCGGCTAGTTTCGAGGAAAACTAGAGAACGTGAATAAGATTGATTCCATGTCGATTGTTATATTTTGCGCTCCTTTCATTCATTGACGATCAACGAACCTTCTCAAGACTGCATTCCGCAAAATGAAACATAGAAATATTTTAATTACATTTTTTTCTCAAGTCCGTCGAAGCTAGAATTTTAAAAAATTGGTCGAAAAATTGTGTAAAAAATCGTTTTCAAACCGCTCCTGAGGAGCGAAATTTTAAACAAATGTAACCTTATTTAGTATCATTTGCTTCGTATTAAACTAAGCTTTCTAACTATGTCAACTGCGCATGACTACATTCGACCCACGAAATAATAGACTTACTGCGCATCTTAGTAAAAATTTATTGTACCGGTAACGATGTAGTCCGTCGTTTTACAGCGAGCCGATCTTAGGTCGAATAATGATTTTTTTTAGCTGATAGAAGACAATTTCTGTACTCATCATCAAGATTCTATCATCTCAGGTGATGACAGCGAAATTGAAGATTGCATCATCACAACAATGCAGGATCCGACTAGCCAAGGTCCACAACACTACATCGACGATTGAATGACACGCAAACCAAAGCATGCTTTAACTTTTGAGGACACTAAATCTGTTGTTGATTTCATTTTGAATTATGCAGAAGTCGATGCAATCACTCTTCCTGGCAGCACGCCTTATCATTGGAGAGCTGATGCCAGGCTTTCTTCCAACAAGACAGTGTTGGTGCTCATGGAGCAAGCTGTATCGCTTATGAAATTCGAGTCAAGAAGGGCAAAAAAATGGGAATTAACTCAAATTCTTTGGTTTGTGTTTGCAAGGAGGGGTAAACCAATTCATAAGACAAATAAGCTGTGATATTATTGTTCTGAGTACCGTTGTATTGTACATACATCAACTTATTTCGTTCTGAATAAAAGATTTAACGTAATTTTCTCAGTTTTTCATTATCGCGATGTGATGTACAAAAATGCTTGTTGAGATATCTCGAAAATTTAAACTTTATTTTACTCGTGAAGGATTGCACTATCGAAGTATATCACCATGTGGAATCTTTTGTCAGACCACCACACATATGTTGGTAGCAAGGATGAGGATCGTTGGTTGCTAATGAGTTCGTTCAATATTCTGTACAGTTCTCTGCCCTTCTCCTTTATTTTGTACAATGCTGTCCCTTGTGAATTAACGTTTGCAATTATTTATCAGAAAATTCGTTTCTAGCTTGAGTATAGAGACTCCTGTGTATGTGAAGACCACTCTTTCTCCATGTCATTTCTGCTGTCCTCCGTCTCTTTTTTGAAGCTTTTATTTCCTCAGAAAACCATTTTGTGTTAGGTCTGAGGATAATTTTCCGTCTTTTTAGGGGCGCATGGACATCAGATCTGAAATTGTCTAGATTACTTTCCTTAGGTTAACGATAAGTGATGATGAGTTGGCATTGCTTTGGTTTTGTCAATTTAAGTTGAAGATTTACACTATGGTGATCAGAAAAATGATTACGCTCAACAAGAAGATCAACAATTGACTCATCATGGCTGCCGTTGATTACAAGGTCAAGGATATTTCCAGCATCATGAGTCGCTGACTCGAAACGCTGTGCAAGGTTACAAGAGTTGATGATTCGTAGAAATTCAATGGCTGTTGTGTCGTAGGCGTTGTTTACATCTATGTTAAAATCACCAAAGGCAAATAGGCGGGCAGATTTCAAGGAGCGCTCCAATATCAACGTTTGGAATTCATTTAAAGATATTGCTGCTGTTGATTTGTTTTTACCAGACGTGGGTGGACGGTAGATTGTAATAAAGTTGTATGACGTGTTGTTATGACTCAAACGACAGTCAAGCATTTCAAATGACGATGGTGTTATTTCATTCTTGAGTTTCAGTCCACTTTTGAAAATGGCCATTATTGCACCGCCGCGACGTCCATTGACATGATTACTCACTGTATATGAATATGTGTCAGGAATCATCGTATTTAATAATACATTGTTATCATTCCTGAGCCAAGTTTCCGTAATGAGTAAAATATCGATATCATGGTCGATTAAATATTCATAAAATATCGCTTTGTTGTAAACCGACCGTGCATTTAATAAAACTATTTTCAGTTTGTCCTCAGGCTTGGCTGGGACCACAAAACATTGAAGGACGTTCGTTTGTAGTGTTTCAAAAGACTTTATAAATTCGGCTGGGAAGCCTGATGTCAAAGCGCTTAAGGGGAAGACTATACTGACGATGAATATGTGACTTTTTCGCTAAATTTGTTACTTCTTTCTTATCCAGTTCCCTGTTACCATTACAGTGTAGGGCCCACTCTGAATTTACTCTGGATCAAGATATCAGGCCAAGCAGGTGATCAGCCCACTGTGAATTTTCGCTAAATATGAACACAATAATATGATCACAGAACATTACAAATACGAAAAATAGTAAAATTCACATAATCATGTCATGGCGGCCATCTTGACTTGTATTCAACATTTTAAGAACAAGAGTACCTCAGCAACCCACAACTTCCTAATGTTAAAGATAAACATGTCTTATGTGTTATGATAGACACAATTCAAAACCATTATACCCCCTTCCTCCATCCCTTCGCGGCAGTAGAAACAAAAACTGCTGTGTCGGCAAGCCTGTCGTCAATGATAATTAGATTTATGCTTGTATGCATGTTCTTTCTCTCCCACCCCCCCCCCCCCATTCTCTATCTCTCCATCTCTCGTTGTTTAAAGCGCATCGACACAGTTAAGGCCATATACTGTCAAGAAACGGCAGGGTCTGTCGACAGAATTTACAGGAGAGCTCTCTCGCAGTACCCTGGAAACCCGCATACCCTCTGCTTTCTTAATTGTTTTAACACAAGGGGGAGATTTTCCATTACTCCCCCCCCCCCCCTCCCTCTCTCTCCCCCCTCTCCCTCTCTCTCTCTCTCACACACACACACACACATACACACACACACACACACTCTCTCTAACTCTTTGTCTTTTTCTACTTTCTTTTTTTTTCATATAAAGAACAAAGGCAGGCGACGAAAAAAG
>JARBEQ010255368.1:0-10847 GCA_030265355.1 Tritonia tetraquetra
GATGGTCATTCTCAACTCTAATCTAGTGGATGGTCATTCTCATCTCTAATCTAGTGGATGGTCATTCTCATCTCTAACCTAGTGGATGGTCATTCTTATCTCTAATCTAGTGGATGGTCATTCTCAACTCTAATCTAGTGGATGGTCATTCTCATCTCTAATCTAGTGGATGGTCATTTCAAAGTCAGGTTAAAAAGTCAAGAAATATTACAATAGTTGATTCTTCTGTTGCATCCTCTGTTTTGTTATCACTACAGAAATCAGAAGAATTTAAGTTTTGTTGACATACAATCAAGATAGAATAGTTCTTCAGCAATGAAACAAATTGACTGGGGAAGCAGAGAAAATTGCATTTTAAAACCACCAAAAAAGTGTGGAAAAATTGCAAATCAATTCATGTTTACACATTTTTTTGGAACCATCATGAATGTATTTTAACTCGTTCAAAACAATGATATTTCATATGACAATCTTATCATACAAACAGAATAAAAGTTTTTAAAAAGTAAAATGCAATAGGAATTATTTTTTGTTTTGTAGGGCCTGAATAGGAATTCTTTATTTTGATTTGACATCTAACCCTGTTTAGATGTTGCTCCCCAACAAAATGGAATTGATTGCGGATCATATTGTTTAAAAAGACTGTCTCTAATATTTTCAAGGAAAACAAAAAGGTCACCTCCATTGAACACAGACAAATTATAATAACCTCAATTAAGTATTACAGCAAAACTGAAATATGGATGGATCTGATCAGTAGAGTTCTGGTGACATTAGACTGCTTTTTTAAAATGACATTGGAGTGGCTTTCGCACTATGAATTGTAACACAGGGTCCAAACCATGGACTTGATATCTATCTGCTATTTATTGTAAGGACAGACTGGACTAAAAAATAATTGTTAAAGTTTTTGAGTGGCTCTTAGTTTGTACAGCTTAACCTGTTCACAAGCCTTAGAACAATCTGTTCTGATCCATGAAATATACAATAATGAAATGTAAAAGCTAACAGTAAGTTAATATTTGATTGATGAAAGACTTTTTGTTATTTGAAAAGTAACCAATGAAACTGTCAGTTTGATTATTTCATCTGGGAATGACATTTGATACTGATTCACCTCCTCTTTGGCTTATTTTTTTTCTTGTTTTGATTAGGTTCTCACATTTTAAAAGTTGTTTTGGTTGATAGATTTGCCCTTTAAAAACTGTCGTTTTATTTTTGTTTCCTGAAACCTTATTTTTATTTTTTTTGTTTCCCTGCATGTACTTGATATTGTTAATGGACACATGAGCAGTACCGACCAGTACCGAGGCCGCTAGAAGAGTAACATCTCCTAAAATGTCTACTACTAATATAACCTCTGATTATGAATCTGAAACAGACTTGGGTGGTAAGGATTTATTGTCTTGCATGAGCTACCAGCTTGACTGTGCTTAGTGTGTGCTTAGTGTGTGCTTAGTGTGTGCTTCATTTCTAACAATGTGTGTCAGTCATAATTGTGTTCAAGGAAAACTCAGGATTATCACTGATAGTAGGATGTGTTCTAAGATTTGTAGATGATTTTTCTATCACTTGTCTTTTAAACTTCTGCTTCATTACCAATCTGCTGCTTTCATAAGTGATGGAAATTGTGTTGATATACAAGAAAAAAAGGTTCATGCCATCTGAGGAAAATGCATGTAGTTTAAAATCATATTTGTGTTATGCTATCTAAATATACATTTTTTTTTTGAGGGAAAGCAGATAGGTATTTACGAGCTTTACTAAGTTGATTTTGATTTTGAAATACAAAAAAAAACACCCCCAAAAAGCATGCTGTTGAACATTATATTGAATAATGGAAGATTTGTCAGTCTAATCTGCAATGTTTTTTTTTTCTTCTTTTGCTTTTCCAATTAGTAGTTATAGGGTTAGTTCAATATTTCACTGTCTTTTTTGCTTGCATGGTGTAGCTAAATAGATGTGTAGAGATTGGCATTTTAAAAAAATGCCTAATCAAGTGATTTTATTTTTTTGCTTGCATTGCCCAATTTCCCGTCCTTCATACTTATGTCAATGATTGCATTGCCCAATTTCCCGTCCTTCTTACTTATGTCAATGATTGCATTTCCTAGTGTGAAAAAAGCCCTTAAAAACGGGTGTAAGAATGAAGAATGTTTGTTATGCCCCTTGCTATTTAAAAAACTGGAATCTTGCATATTTTGTTCACTTTCTTGCATATGTGAAGACAACAAATCTGGACATTGGTTTTGTATAGTTTTGTATATGTGAAGACAACAAATTTGGACATTGGTTTTGTATATGTGAAGACAACAAATCTGGACATTGGTTTTGTATAGTTTTGTATATGTGAAGACAACAAATTTGGACATTGGTTTTGTATATGTGAAGACAACAAATTTGGACATTGGTTTTGTATAGTTTTGTATATGTGAAGACAGCAAATTTGAACATTGGTTTTGTATATGTGAAGACAGCAAATTTGAACATTGGTTTTGTATATGTGAAGACAACAAATTTGGACATTGGTTTTGTATATGTGAAGACAACAAATTTTGACATTAGTTTTGTATATGTGAAGACAACAAATTTTGACATGAGTATCTTATCCTTTTTTCTATTGTTCTAATTTTGACCATTTTATTTACTATGAGCTGAATGAAATCAAAACTGGTTTTCCTGTTTGAAGTTTTTACCTTTTTTTCTTTCATGCTTTCCATTAAGTAAGACTATAGAAATTCTATAACGATGTTCTTTGCTGTTGCCAATTATCTGATCTGATCACTTTGCATATTACACCATATAGATGGCAGCAGGATCGGTAGCCCACATCAACATACACACCACATATACATGTCAGTCTTTTTGTAATTGGAAGTAGAGTCAAAATTAATTGACATTTTATGTGATGGTACGTTTTGTTGCTGTGTTGTGTGGAAAAAGACATGTTATTGATATTTCACCTAGTCCTGGCATCAAACAGCTTGTTTTACTCTTAGAATAATATTACACATATTTCAAACTAAATCCATATCCATGTGTATGAAGACCTGCCAACTGTCACAATTTTACTGTGACATCATGATTTTAGGGGTACTTTTTGGGGGGAAATCACAATTTTGCGATTTAGTTCTGCAAATCCTGATTTTGTAATGTAATGAATGAAGAATACAAATAAAACTTTTGAGGAGCAAGAATCATACTTAAAATATTTTCACGGATTGATACGTTTTTCTGCTGTGTTGATACTGTTTATTTATTTCTTTGTCTTCCCTGCTTCCCCACTCGTGGTAAATATACCACGCGCCCTGCCTTGTCCACCAGCGCCAGGGCGGTAAATCCATGCTTAGCGCCGCCAAACTCTGGTTGCCGCTTGGCGCTTGCGTAGTAAATCTACGCTTTTGGGGGGACCTATAAAATGCAAACAGTCTAAAATCTTTTTATAGAACAAGTTCAGGAAACTTCAAGGGTCATATCTAAAAATAACAGCCAATCAAATAATAGTTTATAATATAACATGAATTTCCGGGTTCGTCGTTTTCGTGGATTAAAAGTATAGTTTTTCGTCGCTTGTTTACCTTTGACTCATTTTCACCCCGCCCACTGCCTGGGCACACCAATGTTATGCCCATGACTTCCGGTTGGGCAACAGTGGGGTAGCAGTATAGCGTGGCCGATAAAAGGTATCATTATGCTGAAAGAAGACTAAGGCATTTCCCTCATTTCTGTCTTTTGTTTACATATTACGATTTCCAATCATTTGTGTGTTCGCATACTATAAATACACCTTTGGTCTATTGATTATGGCCTTTGAATTTAAATAGTTTGACGAGACATGGAATGAATTATAAGTCAGATTACGATGATGGGAGTTGTTGTTTCTAGAGACGGGGAGCTAGATAGTCCAACCTAGTCTAAACAATGCTGATCCATTAGTGATAAGACCTTGTGAAAGATTGGTGGACGATCTAACTGGCTGCACCCCCACCCTTTTTCTTCTCATCGTTCCTTATTGTATTCTATTAAAATATATGTATTCAATAAGTCTTGTTTTTTTGTGGGTCTTTTTTTATGAAAAGGGTCTTTTTACTGAGAACATTTTTTACAATTGGGCTAAAATGGCTAAACTATCACTTGCGAGCAATTTATTTTCATCGGTTGGGTAAGAACTTCTTAGTATTTTAGATTTATTACATGTGTTTCAGGATTGTCATGGTTTTTTAATACAAAATCATGACTTTTTCTCGACTTTGTCTGGATTTTGTTTGCTTGGGGGTTGGCAGGTCTCTGTAAAGGAAAATGTCACAATCTTTTAACATGTAAAGCTTATTTGTGGTTTGATTCTAGAAATTGATAAAATTCACAAGCACAACAGAACAGGCAAGCATGACACTGATTGAAATGACACCAAAATCATACTAAGTGCTTTGCTACATGTTAGCTGTAAATTTGTACTTCACTGATATTTGTTTTTCCATTTTCTTTGAGTGGTGTAAGCAGAGTAGTACAGGAATTGAAAAGTTAAAGCCATTGTCAGCAGCTTGTGGGATTGAATAAGTTGAAATGAAATGAAACATCAATTTTCAAAAGCAAGCCTATGACATTTGCCACATTAACTCCTACTGTATGAAAAACAGCCTTTATTCATTTGATAAAACAACAATGTTTGGGAGGAAGTAGGAAATGATTTATGAACGTATTCTATCTCTTATTTTGAATGTTAAAAAAAACCCAACAGTTATGGTCAAGATCATTTGAACTAAAAGCTTTTTAGAATTAAAAGACTACTGGATTTTTTGTAGACAAGGATAGGTTTTCATGGTGTTGAAAATGCCAACCTATTTGTAACTTGTTACTACATCTATTTTTTATTGTTTTTGTTTCCTCCCACAGCCAAGAAAGACTTGTTGGTTGCCTTACTGGTTGTCCTCATAGTCTTGATATTTGTTGTACTGGCTATTCTTGCCTATTGTAACCGAGGTCGCCTGCGGAGATGGTTAAACAGAGTGCCGGATATCAAATATAGGTATTTTTTGTTTTACAGATTCCATTTATTTGTGGTAATATTTGTGATAATGGGTTCCCAGTGGCGCAGGGGTACAGTTCTTGCCTCTGAAGCGAAAGGTACCAGTTAAAATTAATTCCTACCACAAAGGTCACATTGAGTTGATCACTGGTTTGCCCTATCTTGATCCACTAAAATCCAGCATAGTGCTGGCCCTACACTATGATGGTAAAAGAGAACTGGATAAGAAAGAATATTTGCAATAATCTGATTTCATAACTGAACACATCAAACTACTGCATGATAGGATTAGTATTCAATTCAGTGAGACAATCTTTCCTTCATCCAGGTTTTGAATCATCCATGCAAATGAACATTGTATTATATTTTTTGGACCATTTAACTAATATTGTGTGACAAATGTATCAATTATTATTATACTTCAGAGTGAAAGGAAAATCGGAAAAGAACAGACCACCATCTCTTCTAGATTCCACCACACCTGTCTCTATAAGTGAATCAAGTCACTCCAGTGGGAATCATCCAAACAATATACCACAGTCTAATGCATGGATCCCGGTGAAAACAGCGGCTAAAGTTCCTCCAAAACGCCCAGCGGCTGCCCCGAAACGTATCTTGTCCGGAACCAAGTCCGGCTCAGATGCAGAAAAGGAAATGTTTACCAATGAGAGTTTCAACTTTTCCAGCAGTCAGCCCGATACATCAACAACCGCTTCCACCCCAGCCCTTTCCAACAACATTCCAAACTCCCCACAAACAGCAGCCAAAGGCATTGTGAAACGGGAGTCCATTCGTGGGTCAAAGATTTCCGACCCTGTGCTCATGAGCACCACCAACAGAAATTCAGTGGTGTTAGCCGATATGCAGGTCAGTATCATTGGACCCGAAGCAGACAGAGAACCCAGATCAAATTCTCCGTGTCTAAACCCAAAGGCCAACAACACAATCCAAAGAAGCCTTTCAGACCGACAATCAGTTCGACCAGATCTTATAAGGCAGCTCCCTGTGACTCATTTAGGAGGCGGAACCCTGAAAAAATCTGCATCAGTAAAGCCTGGGTCTGATACATCAGCTGCTGCTTCTTGTGATTTCAGGCCGAGGCTTCAGCCTTCTGCTCCCGTTGATGTGGAGGAAGAGAAAGAGCTAATTTATGCCAATGAAATGGACATGAGACGTCTCCTTCAGGACATTGAGCTGCAGCTGAAAAGTGACAACTTGTACTGTAACCTTTCCAATGGTGGTCCACCCCAAAGCGCTATTCTGGAGGTTGATAATCCCCCAGAAATCCCCCGTAGAAAGTCTCAGCCCACCATGACAAATGGCGTGGCCAATAAGAAAGGAGGCCAATTTACAGCCAAACCTTCAGAGACACAAAATGGTGATAATTCAGTTTTGTCAAATGCAAAGCATGCCAACAAGAACGCCATTTCGTCTGTCAAAGATAAACATTTAAGTACTCCGTCTCTCAAGTCTATAAATAATGACAAAACTGTCACACCTAGATCCTCAAATCATCCTGTGGAAGAATTGAAAAGCAAACTGCAAACAAAACTTGACAGTCCTGCTTCTCAAAAGAACGTAACCAATAATTCCTCTTCTGGAGCGAAAGCTCATATTGCTAATAAACCATCAATAAAATCAAACTCAGCTTCTAGTATTTCTAATCCAAGGACTAATGATATAAAAAATAGAAAGAATTCACCAGCAAATAAGCAATCCGAAGATGCCAAAACATCCAAACCATCATTTACTAGAACCGACTCTGCTACTACTGTTGACAGCAACAATAAAAAACCCACAGTTTCCAACTTGGCAGCAAGATTCAATCAGGGAGCGGGTGACACAGACAAAAAGTTGCCATTTGCCGGCAAGCCTGTAGTCAAAAGCAACCAAGCGGTCACGGATGCTGTTGATAAGCCAGGGATTAGCCCCAAACCAGTACCTCCTCCAAAACCCGTCAGCTCAGGGGAAAGAAGTCCGTCGACGAGACCTGCTACAGGCATCAAAAGGGTTCAGAGTTATCGCATATGAGAGGTTGCTTTTCTTGTGGTGATGTGAAAGAAAAGAAAGGAGCGCTATATTTATCGTGTTTTGTTAATACGTTTTCAACTATTCCAATGTTTTCAGTGGTGTCCAGATGTGAAATGAAAATAGGATTTGTTTCATTTTCATGTCACCTTGATAGAAAAAAATTATGAATGTGATATAAGTTTCAATCGGTTACAAAACAGAAAACAAGGTTCAAGTTATCTTAAGGGTTGTTTATGTGTGTTTTTTTCAGGGTTAATGAAGGAAATGTCAGTTTGTTCTTCCCTTTTTGTTAGGCAGTTGACACAAAGAAATTTTAATCTATCACTATCAGTGAATGTAAATGGATCAGAGCTGCCCAATCGCACCCACTGACTATAGGCATACACTTCTGTCTTCCTCTAACACTTTCCTGACATTTTTAAACACATTTATTAAAAAATTCTATTGGCGCATGTTTTGAAGTTTTACAACTTTTTTTCTCGTATGTTTTTAAAATATATAATATATACTTTATACTTTTTTTGTTTGTTTTTATTTTCAACGGCATGAACGTTTTAATAGTTATTTGAGATTGTGGCAATGCTTTGTTTTTATTTTTGAGAAGATGGAAGTTTATCACAGAGGTAAAAAAGGTAAAAGGCCAAAAATATTTGTTGTTTATTTTTGTCTTTTGAGGCATTTGGAATACTGCTTCAGGTGGAAACGAGTGGTGATTTAATCAATTATATAGACTGCTTATTCACAACTGTGCTTACATGAACGTATGTATGTAGAGGGCAAAAAATAGAAGAGTGCCTATTCACAATTGTGGTTACATGATCATATGTATGTAGAAGGCAAAAAATAGACGGCCTATTCACAATTTTGTTTACATGAACGTATGTATGTAAAAGGCAAAGCACAATTTTGTTTACATGAATGTATGTATGTAAAAGGCAAAGATTTGTAATGAAAATTATGTGTTTTAGCTCTTTTTTTTCTTCAAAATGAAACAATAATTACGTTTATCAGTTTTGAATTTTCATCATGCAAAAATAATAACAATATTATTAATAATCCTAATACAGTAGTTTCTGCCTAAGTGCCTGGTACTCGGGAAGCAGCGTATTCAGGCAGAGTGGGCACACAGGCGACATTGCCCTGCGTGGTCCGTGAGACCTTTGGTTTTTCATGAATTATGTCCCTTGATCTTTAAAACCCTGAACGTGACCCGTGGATATGTTTTTATTGGTCAATTTTTGTTGTTTATTGATTGTTCTAGGCCCATAAAAGCTATTCATGGTAACAAAAGTATGATGTTAACTATCCAATAAACACTGATGATGAGTTACAATGTGTTTGTCAACTCGAGACAAGTGATCTGACTAAATTTATTAACATTTAGTTTGCATTTCTTTCCCTTTTTATTAACACAGTGCTGAGATACCGAGCACTCAAGCGGTAGAGCAATTTAGGCAGGCATACAGAGTGACCATTTTGATAGAAAAAAATTGGTTTCGTCTGAAAAGTGGGCACCCAGGCAAAGCGGGTATTCAGGCAGAGGGCACTCTTGTGGAAACTACTGTACCAAAAATGTTCCATGTAAGTCTTAGTCTTTTTCTTTTTTTTTGTCTTTTCCTGTTTCACCATTCAGGATTGTCAATTATTTATACATTAGCTCTGATTTTCTGTATTACTATTAGAGCTTCTATTCTTTGTATCAGCATAAGTGATTTTTCTTTTACAATGCCTGAAACAATATCCTTCCACTACTTCCATGTGTCGTCCCCCTTGTCTTACTTTTTCTCAAGCGCTTATGTGACCCATGAGTGTTGCAGGCGCCTCTTCCTAAACCTTGATTTGTTTGAAGCTGTGTGGCGGGCGCTGAAATGACCTTTCTGTGTCGATAGAGCCCTAAAACAGCAACAAACAAACAATACTTCTTGGCCTGCCAGTGGCTTATTTGTGATGAATTCCTACTTAACGTCTGTCAAAAATGTGTTGACTTTAAATGTTCTGAATTAGCGTTGGCAGAGTAATGAAACACGACAATTTGCTTACTTGACAAAACAAAACTTCAGACTTTGATACGATTGCTGTTCTATGATTCATGGTTTTCATGTTTGTGTACACTTGAATCCATGGCAGAGTGGTTAAGTCACTTGCTTTAGATGTAGTGGTTTGGGGTTCCAGTCATTTCGTGTGTAGGAATTTTTTCTCTGGTCCACTCAGGGTTGTCAAGGCTTTATCTTTGAGATTTATATGGAAGTTCTGTTGGACCACTTTTGAGATAACCTCAATGTTTTGAAAAGGACGTGAAACGAACAATATTCTTGTTTGTACAGTGTTATGGCATTATGTTTATTTGAAAATGACATGAGGAATTTCCCAGACTGCTTCCTAATTGTTCTTTAAATGACTGATTTGATGGAAAAGTCGAGACTTAATTATGTGTCTTTCATGGGTTTAGGTTGATGTGACATAGCTACGACATTTTTACCCGACTGGTTAAGGGCACTCCATAGAGACACACGTTTGCTTCCTTGAATTCCAGAAACACTCCCCCAATTCACTGGAAATCAGTCCTTATTATGTAAAAAACAAGGATTTTAAAAATTTAGTTCTGTTTTCATTCTACAAGCAATTGAATCTAGTGGAAATATTTCACCTAGCACGACTCTTTCGTCTTAATTTATGAATTTTTAATTAAATAGGGGTTGTAAGAAGATGAAATTGAGTTTTTTCTGGTTATTAGTGAATGGGAAAACAATGAAAATTGCCTAGGTAGTGAAAGTGACAGTTTGAAGGGTGAAATGATAGGGAAAAGGCAAAAAACCCAGTGAAAAGTGGGAATTTCTGGAAGTTTTTGTTCTGTTTCTCCTACAAACTTTCAACAAACCCATTAAACTATATATTTTTAGAGAGTTCATTCATTTTCTCAGGATGGTTACTGTTTTGTCCAGTTTATTTTATTTTATGGGCTTGAATAATTAAAAAAAAAGAAAATCAAGAGTAATTTCCCTTGCGCAAGGACCCGCCAAAAAATGTTTCCAGCCTTATAAGGAGGAATGAGTTGATCTAAATAAGAGCTGTGATGGTACCGTTATCTTTATTTTTATTGTCCTTCAGAATACAAGGGACAGGTGCTTTTAAAATTATTGCATGTCTGATTGTAAATGATTTGTTCTTTTTTATACATTGTGTATTATAATAATTTTAAAGTCCGTATTTTATTTGTATACATTGTGTACCGTAATATGATTATTTTAAAGTCCGTATGTATAAGTATAAGCTTGGGGTGAATTTTGAAAAAATATTATTTAGATTCTACTTCCACTCAATAAAAAATGACATTTTTATGTAAGTGTTTTTCCAGATGGATGTCAATGTGAATACTCTTTTCAAAATATTTATTAATGATAATGCATTTAATCTTTTCCTTATTTGCAAATGTAATGTGATGATTTCTGAAAATTCGTAATTATTGGGCCTGTGCTTGTATGTTTTTATTATTTTTATGTATGAAATTGTGTCAGTTATGTGACATTTGCTGGTTGGGGTGTGTACAGTGTGTGTGTGTGAATCCGTGAAAGAGAGTGTGTGATTTGTCCTGAGAGAGAAAAAGAGTTTGGGGAGGGGAAGGAAGGAAGGACAGAGAATTAATGATGGAGAGGAAGAAAGATCTATGAGAATCTAGATGTGTGTGAGAGAGAGAGGGGGGTAAGAGAGAGAGAAAAGAGAGAGAGAGAGAGAGAGAGAGAGAGAGAGAGAGAGAGAGAGAGAGAGAGAGAGAGAGAGTGAGAGAGAGAGA
>JARBEQ010255401.1:0-10846 GCA_030265355.1 Tritonia tetraquetra
ACTAGGAATGACGTAGTCCATGGGCGGCAACCATCATTGGAGGGGTTTCACCCCCTGTTGATGAACAGAGGACCTATTCATTTTACCACCCCGGGTCCCCACGGGGGGGGGGGGGATTAAATAAAATAAGGTAATCGTTGCACGCTCATCAACAACTGTATTGGTAATAAAACACCTTATGAATACTGCTTCTCCCTTTTCTTCTTCAGATTGCCAAGTAGTCTCAATGAGAGCACCAGGATTCTTCATGTACCTCACTGGGTGTGTTATGCTGTCGTTCCATTAGGCTCCGACCATTGTCTTATTTTTGGCTTTTGTTTATGTTTTTGTGCTTCTTTCTTTTTGGAGAACATGGTTTGTGTTTTCTTAGAAGAGTGGGGCACTGCAAACTCATTAACACAAAAAACGTCAAATCAGTCAATATAGAACGTTGTTCTAAATCTAGGTCCTCATGTCCTCCGCTAAACAATTGTGCAAGGTGAGATTCTCTATCAGTATTGTCAGTCACCTCTTTGCTTTTGTTAAAATACCGTCCGGCCCGCTCGCCCACTTACTGCCAGTGTACAATCTGTCTTAGCCGAGAATATAGAGGAAGCGTCGCGCTTGCAATTAGAAACAAATGGTTTTTCAAGTTACTGTCCGTTGTTTTCCATTATTCTTTTTTACCATTGCAATATATTATGTTCTCGGGCCTAGACGTCTTATTGCGCCAAGTCAGACAAATAACTACCAAGAATAAATCAAACAAAATAGAACGAACAATGGCACCAGACAATAATCAGGAAAAGATTGATTATACTACTAGAGCAATTTGTGACAGACAATAGCCCGTATAGACCTGTAAGAAGGGCCAGCCGTGTCTGCCTCACGTATAACATGTTATGTATTAGGGAAATCCACCAAAAGCAATGCCTCTATCTGGCCACCCAATTGCCATGTCGTGGCGGGATTTCTACCTATTGGGTACATCACGTACGCATTTATTAGATGACGAGGTGGCCGACTAGCTTAAGACGGAGGACGTCCGTGGCGATGGTCGTGGATCGGAGTCCCACTACAGAGGTTACGCAGCTCTTTTGGGGCAACAAACAAACAAATAAACATTGCCTCGCCTGACCCAGGTGTAAAAATTATATTTAAATTCTGAACAGAGTTGGGATATTAATCGTCGATCTACAACTTAATGAATTGCCTGTTGTTATTGTTGGAATATGAATTGTTTTTTTCTTGAGTACAAAGTCCTGCATGTCCCGTGAAACATGACACAGAGGACTAACACTAGCAAGGAAAAACTAACTTTTTAAAAAGTAACCCTGCTCGGATACAGCATAATATCACATAAATACAATATACATAATATTGTTGGAGGTTAGTGTTATACGTATAATGGTTTTATTCAAATCGAAAATTCGATTTCACGTTTGCTGTAGGATCAATCACTGATAGCAAATGACCATGACCTTTCCCGACATAATATTTCAATCATTTAGAGCAACACGAAACGGCAGCAAAAGACACACAAGCACATATCGATACAACTGTATCAATCACGACCATATATTGATACAATTGTATCAATCACGACCAGGTATCGTTACAATTGTATCAATCACGACCAGATATCGATACAATTGTATCAATAACGACCAGATACTTCCCTTTCATTTAGTATGTGTCGATGAATGCTATGTTTTACCATGGCCGTGCGCTAGCAAGGTAATGAGAGAGAGAGAGAGAGAGAGAGAGAGAGAGAGAGAGAGAGAGAAAGAGAGCGAGAGAGGGGGGGGGGAGGGAGAAGGCAGAGGCGGCGATTTAATACATTTTTTTAACGATCTATCACCTATTTACATAATCCTAATTTAAAATGTAAATTGAAATGAAAAAATTGGAAATATGCACATAAAGATTGAAACGTATTCAATTTTAACTGCTAATGTGTTTGAACTTGATGTTGCCTATTTGATTTGCATCATCAGAAGTAAGCGATAGAAGGCGTCCCTAGCGCAGTGGTAAGATCACTAATTGTCTTTGGATGCAGAGGTCTCGGTTCAAGTCCCGTCTTGTGGTGCTTTTTTCACAGGACCTTTCAGAGTTGTCATGGCTCTGCCCAGGAAATTTGTGTGGAGTCGTCTAAAGTTATGTTGAAGCTTCATTGATATAAACTATCTCTATTAAAAAGGGCTTCAAACTTCAATCTTTTTTGGGTACGTGTTAGTCTGATGCCTATAAAACGTAACACATGCATTTCTTTACTAATGGACAATCTCGCTACTTCGTTCATAAATGTGTGGATACACCAACGCACGATTTTGTCGAAGACGGTTATTTCGTTGAGATTTCGCATGCAGGTATTTAATGTCCTGAATAAGCTTGATATAGTTTTCTGTCACGCATTTCTTTCTCAGGCCATACCTCCTCCCTTCGCTCTGAGGCCATACCTCCTCTCTTCTCTCTAAGGCCATACCTCCTACCTTCTCTCGGAGGCCATACCTCCTCTCTTCTCCCTAAGGCCATACCTCCTACCTTCTCTAGGAGGCCATACATCCTACCTTCTCTCTGAGGACATAACTCCCCCCCCCCCCTTCTCTCTGAGGCCACACCTTCTCCCCTCTCTCTGGGACCATACCCCAGACCTTCTCTATGAGGCCATACCTCCTCTCTTCTCTCTAAGGCCATACCTCCTACCTTCTCTCGGAGGCCATACCTCCTACCTTCTCTCTGGGGCCATACCTCCCCCCACCTCTCTGGGGCCATACCCCCCTCTCTTCTCTCTAAGGTCATACCTCCTCCCTCCTCTCTGAGGCCATACCTCCTACCTTCTCTCTGAGGCCATACATCCTACCTTCTCTCTGAGGCCATACCTCCTACCTTCTCTCTGAGGCCAAACCTCCTCCCTTCTCTCTGGGGCCATACCTCCCACCACCTCTCTGGAGCCATACCTCCTCCCTCCTCTCTGAGGCCATACCTCCTACCTTCTCTCTGAGGCCATACATCCTACCTTCTCTCTGAGGCCATACCTCCTCCCTTCTCTCTGAAGCCATACCTCCCCCGTTCTCTCTGAGGCCCTACTAGGGCTAGAGCTAGAGTAGCTTTGATTGTGAAAAACACAATAAAAGATTCTTTATACTGTAATATTATTAATGAAAGAATAATGGAAGCAAATGCAAAACTAAAAGCAAAATATATTAAAGTTATAGCAGCTTATGGCTCAAATGAAGATGCACCAAAGGAAGAAAAGGAATATCTTTATAACCCGTTACAAATGACCATTGATAATGCAAACCAAACCAGGAAATGTTGATACTAGGAGATGTAAATGCTAGAGTAGAAAATAAGTCTGAAGGAGAAAAGGGGGTTAATTCAAACGGAGAAATGCTGTTTGATTACTCTACCAGAAATGATTTAAAGATAGCTTATATTTTTTTCAAACATTAAGACATACACAAATGGACCGGAGCGTCGGATGAAAGAAATAGAAGATCCATTATAGATCACATCATAGTTGATAATTCCGTATTCTATGGCACTCGAGATGTTAATAATAATAAATAATAATATGCATCACTTCTATAGCGCCCATATCCATCAAGAAAATGCTCACTGGCGCTGTACAATGTTCAATAACAAGGGAGACAAAGAGATGCAGAGATATACAGTGATCACTTCTTAATTGTTGGTAGTTTCAAAATGATTCTAAAATACAAAACCCTAAAACAAAAGTTACCAAAAAGATCTAAGCTAAGGCTAGAAGGTCTTGAATATAATTTGCAAATAATGAACAATCAAGTAGCGAATCCTGGACTGTGGATAAAAGTCGACTGCTGGCTGTAGAAATGGGTTTTTTAAAGGAAAACAATAGGCAACACAAAAAGAGACAAAATATAAAATACCAGGATCAGAGAATACGGTAAAACATTTAGGAATAGAACGACACCAATTAACACGGTTTAGACATTTACACCGGATGAACAATAAAACAATCCTTTTTTTAAAAAAAGGTAAATTGCCCAGAGGTAGGCCAAGGACAATTTGGAATGAAATTGATTCAGATATTGTAGAAAGAGAGGATGTAAACTAACCGATGAAAAAAGGGAGACTAGTGATATAAATCAGTGGAGGAAGTTTGTTAACACATACGCCTGACACCGAAAGGTAAACGAGTAAGAAAGAAAGAGGTAATTCTTCCAGGCACGAAGCCGTTTTGCTCATCACATATTACAAATACTTCCATTCTGATTCTTCTATTAATCATTCTCTCCCACACCTCCGTTGTTTGGCCCATTAGATTTATGCTTCGGTAGTTGTTACAAAACTGTTCCTTCATTCGTCTGGCATCCTTTCCTTTTCTGGTATGTCAGTACAAAGACAGTGTAGGAATGCACATGCTTCCACTGGAACATCATCTGGTCCAACAACCTTCCCATTTTTCATTTTTTTGCAGTTTCCCAAACATCCACCTTACATGTTTCTTCGACATGTGGGATGTAATACCTATTTTATTCTACTTCCTTCGTTCTTAAGCCTATTAAAGTACGTTCTCTACCTCTGTTTGATGTGTTTATCCTTACCAACCACCTTATCTTTCTCATCTTTATCATTCCCATGTCATGGATATCTTTACTTGCTCGGTCTTTCTGCTTTGAAATTCTTCCTGGTTTTTTATAGCGTTTATATACATAAACGTTAATAAACATAAATTTCAACGAGAGAAAAGAACCGGGTAACACAGTATCTTAAATAAAGATGATAAATACATAGACAAACAACGGAGCGTATTTCACGATATAATGAGTGAGGACAAAATAAGAGTTGTCCCCTTGGATTGATGCAGGTTTTTTTCACTGAAAGGTGATTGAGTTTTACTCACGACAGTTTTTGGAAATTTCCGACTTCAACAGAAGGCAATAGCAAAGTATTTTGAATCGAACATTAGCACACAAAGGAAGCATAACTCTGTTAAAGATCTCGGTAAAAAAGACTTGAGTCATTTATCTTATTCTTGAAAATCGTTGCATGATATTTTGGGAGAATCAAATTCGCCTACCATGTTTTAGATGGTGGGCAGAGAGATAAAATCGCGTAACATGCGTTGGAAAGCGAGCAAAATTCGATTATTTTAACTCATAACAAAACGGGTTTTAAAAAAATGAAAATATATATTCGACAAATGTAAAGAAAACCCCGATACACTTACAGTCATTAAATACAAGTTATTAATGATATTATACTCAACTTATACAAATTCATTATGTTTGAATAAAACGCAAAGAAATCACTTTTTGATCCCTTTTGTAAAATCTTTTTTTCTAAATCGACTGGTAAAAACTGGTTGTTAAAGGACGATATCACGTCCACCAAACCTAATAATGTAGGAGGTATGGCCTCAGGTTCATTCCCATCTATCTTTTGAATTTAACACCAAATAAAAAAAAAGAATCACCACACTATTTTTTTTTGCGATGTCAAGGCGGAAATAACTCTCATTCAAGGTGTTTGCACACACAGTACGTTATAGAATATTTCCTTTGCCATTTCCCTTTATTACAAACATGTAAAAATGTCCGCTCACATGAGGATATTTGCCCAGAGTAGTAGAACCTCTCAGTTTTTATCAATTGCTGAGGGAGTACCCACAAGGGCTACAGTAATTTGTTTATTGGCCAATCTTTGATTTTCACAAATCAGTATATTGCTCTTGGTGCCAGTAAAGAGCTTGTCTGAGATTGTTTGATCCATATAATTTCCGGCTCTGTGTTTAGTCGTGTTTGGTGGTCGTGTGCCTGCACTTATGGCAGGTATCGTGTGTGCCTCTCATGGCTGGACATAGGGCTGGCTCAATCACTGCTCTGATATATCAATGGGGTTCGATCAAAAAAATAAACAAACAAACACGAGGATATGGAGTAACACATCTTTATAAAACATTGCAAGGTCCGTGTGGTCATCATTATTGCCAGTTACTCGTGTCATTGAGGCCAGGTGGCTGAGTGGTCTAGACAACGGACCTCAATGGCGAGGCTGTGGGTTCGAATCCGGTTTCAGGCACTTCGTTTTTTTGGCAAGGAACTTTACTCAGTTTGCTTCACTCGAGTCATGTGTAGAAATTAGTACCAATTCTCAAATGAGATTTGGGAAAATATTCTGCGATAGACCAGCGTCCTATCCAGAAAGTAACTGATTTTCACTTGTCCGCTTCTCGCTACCGAAACCGGCCTTATGAGCATGAAAGGCGTACGGACATACACCCCTGTCACTGGGGTATAAACCACGGATCGAGGATTCCATCTTTTGTCTCTCCTGTGAATGTTTCTGGAGCCCACTCTGATACATTTGCATTTCGAAACTCTTTTCTTTTTCTCTTTAACATAACAAATTATTTTCACATCATCTCTTTCTATAACCCCGTAGTTTATGGCATGAAGGGAGACTCTATAAAAAAAATAATTGATTCATTTAATCTGTAAACAATCATTGGGGTTTAATCTTTGCACAGTCTAATCGGTTGTGTCATGTGTTTGATCTTCGCTGCCGCGATTGACGCTGTAGTGACAACTATTCGATTACCATAGGAAAAAGAAGACAACTAACAGTTGTTTAACCCTAAGAATTCATTTAGCGACAGTGCTTTATCGGGTTTTGGTAGCGTGAAATGAACAGTTACACGTGCGTCACTTTCTGGACAGCACGTTGGCTAATCGCAAAAAAAGGAATTTTACATGTTTCAATCTCAACTGAGAACTGACCCATGGTCTTTCACTATCGGGAAAGTGAAAATAATAAATGTCAGTAATAGCGATACAGGAAAGGAAAGGCGTCCACATAGGATGGATAGGATAGCACCAAATAATAAATGTGATCGGCGTAAACATGGGACTGAACCAGATCATGCTGCTCGCGGCAATTTATGGAGTGAGAGCGGAACACCAATGGTCTACCTATGTACGTCTATCTTACTTGCAAGGATATTGTCTGCCTATGTACGTCTATCTTACTTGCAGGGATGTTGTCTGCCTATGTACGTCTATCTTACTTGCAGGGATGTTGTCTGCCTATGTACGTCTATCTTACTTGCAGGGATATTGTCTGCCTATGTACGTCTATCTTACTTGCAGGGATGTTGTCTGCCTATGTACGTCTATCTTAAATGCAGGGATGTTGTCTTAATGCCTTCAACATCTCCATTACAAGGCTAACGTGCGTGTGGTTCTTGCTCTCTTTAAGGTATCAAGGTGTTATTTGCAGGCGCATTTTAAGCCTTAAAAGGCCCATACCCCGTCTACACATTATTCAGGCGTCTTCACCACCAAGCGTAGGCGAAAACAGAGCAAAACAAACAAACAAAACAACAAGTATTTGAGAAAAGCAGGTGATTATCCCAAAATTGTCAACCACATCTGATTCCGTGATCAAAGCACTTTAAGTAAAGGTGAAAAAGGTGAAAGTTCAAGAGAACATAGCAGGCACAGAAGAAGAAAAGCGGGATCCCCACCGTGGGTCTATTTTTAGGCGGTGTTGCCGTTCGTTGGTGTCAGTTCGATCCACTAGGTTGACATACAACTTTTATTTTCTGTGGCTGTATTTCTAGCACTTTCACATTTCCGTCTTAACGTTATACCAGTCAGAGTGCCTGCTCCCCTTTGGTCGAATATATAAATCACCCAATGGCCCAGGTTGGTCGAATATATAAATCACCTAATGGTCCAGGTGCTCGACTTTCGGACCGACGGGACGACATGATATAATATGGATGTGGTCGAACACGAACTTTTCTAAACAGGGTCTTATTTTGCATTAAAATGAATCGTGTTATAAGTGGGATGTAGAGAGTTGAAGCTAATGTTAAATGTATGTGTTGTAGTAGATACTAATGTAACGTATAGCATGAATATAGCGCATTTCCACGAAGTCTATCATGCCCTAAGCGCTTTACAATGTATAGTCTACCTTTGGCAGGCCATAACACTCCCGTATCCATTGGGAGTACACAGCGTCAACTGCCTGTTGGGAGCTTCAGCACTAGCATTATACGATCGTTCGCTGCCCTCTTCCGGGTACTCATTTACAAGTGAGTCGAGTGAGGCAAGCAGAGTAAAGTGCCTTACCCAAGGAAACAAACGCCGAACGATTTGAACACGGTGCGCCCGAGTGGTCACCCACCCAAAAGCTAATGAAGCCCAATGTTGCTTGACTACGTTGACAGGTTCAGCGTGCTATCCGTCCGGCCACCGTCGCCTATTTATACAATATAGTGAAGTGAGCATGCAAGGACAGCCTTCACTCAAGATTATCGGAAAAAATGATAGCATTTCGAATTTAATATTGACACGCCTTATCATCTCTTGTTTATATGGAAACCGTTCTTACCGTTTGTGTAACAGCCTGGGGGTAACTAAAATTTCTAAGATTATCAATAAAGCAAATAGATTCACTAATCAAACGGCATGTTCTAAAGAGTTATTTTCAAATTTCACTTCTAACAAATTCAATACTTTTTCCAATTACCCTGAGCACCCTCTGAAATCAGAAATGGCAACATGCAGGCCAATAGATTGTTTGGTTCTCCATTAAAACACTTCTTTCTTTTTTATCCAGTTACCTTTTACCATTACAGTGTAGGGCCAGCACTGTGAGGCTGGATTTCTGTGGATCAAAATATTAAGCCAAGCAGGTGATCAACCCACTGTGACCTTTATGGTAGGAATTAATTTTGCCCGAACAGCGGCCTTGCGGCCTACTCTTATCAATGTCCAACTGCCAAGGGTTCTTTAATGTGCGCAACGTGCACACGGGACCTCCGAGTGTATCGTCCGTTTCCGATAGGAATAGGTTATTTGATCCCACCTACCCGAATATGATCAAGGGAGTGGCATACAGGTTTTCACCGAGTTTCAAGGAGAGAAATACCCGACAGTGTCGCTGTCGGGAATGGAACCCGGTAATTTCGCTTCAGAGGCGAGAACCGTACCTCTGTGCCACTGGGACCCCCTAAAACACTTCTACTGCAAACGCTTATAATATAGTTTCCCTCCACTGGTGTGGAGATTTAAAGTTATTACCAGTTTGAACCGTCTCGCCTTATGTGACAAAATCTGCTCAGTTCTCTTATAGCTGAGGGGTTTACCACCAAGGTAAAAGTAGATATTGTTATGGCCAACACGTGGGCAACACCTAAAAATGTGACGCTCATTGTGCCATTCAAGGTTCGGGGCACAGTGGGTTGATCTGTTTGCCTTATTGACCTGATCCAGAGTTGTCCCAACACTGTGTTCAGCAATGCTGAACATGGAGCTGGCCACGACACTCCTTGGATAACAAAATAAAACAAAGCAGTTTGAAAAAAATGACCGTAGTAAAATTACATTCAAACAAAATGAATCACTTATTTTAGACTCCATCGTCGCTATCCCCACTTTTCAAACAATAATCCTAGGACACGAAAATAGCAATCGTGAGCGCTTGTCGCTTGCAGAGACGTGGTGGCGTAGCGGTAACTGGGTTCAAATCCGTGGGGAATATTGTTATTTGAGCTTGATCAAGTTTGTATTCCATACCATGGAATGAAGTCCTATCGAAGATGGACATTGCCTAGGAGGTACCGCATTTGATATGACCTATAACGTGTTTGATAAGACCTATTACGTGTTTTATATGACCTATAACGTGTTTGATATGACCTATAACGTGTTTGATATGACCTATAACGTGTTTGCAAGGGCATACAATTAACTACTTGACTTTACTATTTATATTGTTCAATGTCAATAGATATGACAGTTAAATCAAAGAGGAACCGGCACTAAAATGAAATCAATGAAATTACGAACACGAGAAAGATACAGCACAACAGTGATGAAAAAGAAAAATGGTTTGACTGTGGGGATTAAACCCACGCTTGCTGACGGCAACTCTGTCTCGCCAGAGAAAGTAACCCAAATGCTCTGCTATTGAGCTACCAGCCACCCCTACGTTTATGGGTAGCATAAATAATACAGTGCATGTAAACTCTGCCGCCAAAACATGATGAAACTAAACACTGATTCTTTTTAGGCTTACATTTCGGTGTCAGGTATATCTATATCGAATGCACCTCCCCCCCCCCTCCCCTCTTTCTATTTCAACTTTTCTCTTTGCATTCACTAAAGTAATTTCTCTTTCCTCGAGACTATCAGACATTATCCCTGTCCACATTTTCCTGTGTCTACCTTATGGTTTAGCTCCTATAGCATTCCACTCAAGTGACATTTTAGGGAACCTCTATTCAGTCATTCTATTTACATACATTTAATGGATTTACTTCTATTTACATGCCCAGTCAATCTTAATTGATTTACTTCTATTTACATGCCAAGCCTATATTGGTGGATTTACTTATATTTACATGCCAAGCCTATATTGGTGGATTTACTTCTATTTACATGCCCAGTCAATCTTAATTGATTTCCTTCTATTTACATGCCAAGCCTATATTGGTGGATTTACTTCTATTTACATGCCAAACCTATATTGGTGGATTTACTTCTATTTACATGCCAAGCCTATATTGGTGGATTTACTTCTATTTACATTTCAAGCCTATATTGGTGGATTTACTCCTATTTACATGCCAACTTATCTTAATAGATTTACTTTTATTTTCATGCCCAGCTATCTTAATAGATTTAGTTCTATTTACATGTACAACCTACTTAATGGATTCACTTCTATTTACACGCCCAGCCCATCTTCATGGATCCATTTCTTTTTACATGCCCAAAACATCTTAATAGATACCCATGCCCAAAACATCTTAATAGATTCCCATGCCCAAAACATCTTAATAGATTCCCATGCCCAAAACATCTTAATA
>JARBEQ010255412.1:0-19760 GCA_030265355.1 Tritonia tetraquetra
AGGGCGTCCCTGTACTGAGATAGAGTATCCGAAGCACGACGTCAAAGGGCGTCCCTGTACTTAGATAGAGTATCCGAGGCACGGCGTCAAAGGGCGTCCCTGTACTGAGATAGAGTATCCGAAGCACGGCGTCAAAGGGGTCACTGTACTGAGATAGAATATCCGAAACACGACGTCAAAGGGGGTCACTGTACTGAGATAGAGTATCCGAAGCACGGCGTCAAAGGAGGTAGGTACTGTACGGCCAAACATATACGCACACGTTGTACTTCGGGACGCGCGTTAGACAGATGAGAGTCGGCTCAAATTGTAAAATATACAATTATGTGTCGCACAGTATGTTTCAAAGAGACAGAAGCTAACTTTGTGGTTGTGTGGCGGCGCGTGGAGAAATAAAAGCAAGATGGTTCGTATCATACCATTGACAAAAATAGATTAAGATTGGTTGAATATCATAATCTAATGACCCAGTTGCGTGAAGATGAGTTACCTACCTCGGGATGAAATCAAGAAGTTTTGACAATCCTTTATTTCATCATAAAAAAGACAACAAAAAACAGTTTGGCTGGATACTATGAATCAATCTATCATCATCTATCTATTTATCTCTATATCTTTCTGTCTATCTATTGATCTCTTTGTCTAACTATCTATCGATCGATCTCTTTGTCTTTCTATTTATCTTATAGCTCTCTATCTTCTATCCATCCGTCCATCCATCTATCTATTTATCCATCTACCCATCCATCCATCTATCTATATGGCTGTCTGTCTGTCTATCTAGAAATATTCGTTACAGTCGAGTGATGTCCCAATCTTTGCCCAATGTCTTGACATCACATTTCGACTGCAATGATTTTTGTCTGCCTTGCAAAAAAAATTAAAAATTCATATCTTCATTAAAACGCATTTTTACAAAATCGCTTACGCGTTCATGGTAACTCGGTAGGCTGAATTTTAAAAAATGGTATTAAGAAAGCTCTGGGAAGCATATTTACTGATGATAATAATTTGATACTGGGCAAGCAAACCCGATGTTTTGGCGTCACCTGTCTCTACTACTTTGACGCCTAAAAACCCGCTCTATCCTGGCCACGACTGATCTCTGCTTGACGGACGTGTCGGTATATTAATTTTTTTTGGAAAGAAATAAATAGTGACCTATCCTTGTCGACTCACGCGCCGTGTGTGTATACCAAAAGAATGCTAAAACCCTCCCCAAAATAGCATTTTCTGGTATAATCTTTTTCATTTTCTTAGCTCCATTACGATAATAATAAAATGATTATTATTATCATTTCGAGAAATATACTACGAACACTCATAAAACGCGATCTGAAGCTTACCAAAACTCGCTAAAACATGTGGGAATGCTTTGTTCTCTTTGTCTTTGTATGATTCGAAATCAACGAAATTATTGATAGACAAAATCAATTTTAAAATATCAAAATATGCCTACGCCCGACTGGATGCAAAATGGTTTATAGTCCATTCTTTTAATTATTATTTTCATCCGGTTGTTAAAAAGCCTTTCATGATTACATCGGAGGACATTACTCTCTATCTACTTATAGAAGATGATTATCATCATTATTATTATTATAGGGGTCCCAGTGGCGCAGAGGTACGGTTCTTGTCTCTGCAGCGAAAGGTACATGGTTCGATTCCCGGTATTTTTCTCGGTGAAACTCGGTGAAAAGCTATATACCACTCCCCTGATCCTATTCAGGTAGGTGGGATCAAAGAACCTAGTCCTGTCGGAGACGGACGATAAACTCGGAGGTCCCGTGTTCACGTTGCGCACGTTAACGAACCCTTGGCAGTTAAAAATCGATAAGAGTAGACCGCAAGGCCGCTGGCCGGGCAAAATTAATCCCTACCACAAAGGTAGTGGGTTGATCACTTGCTTGCATAGACCCAGAAATCTTCTATTTCTGATAGACCTATTTATCTATTTATAAATCTATGCTTGCTTGGCTTAATATCTTGATCCAGAGAAATACAGCCTCATAGTGCTGGCCCTACACTGTAATGGTAAAAGAGATCTGGATAAGAAAGAATAATTATTATCATTGTTGTTATTGTTATCCTTCTTCTTTTCTTCTTCTTCTTCTTCTTCTTAACAATATAGACTCTACTTTTCAATAAACAACACATTTCTTTGTTATTCAAACCCTGCGTACATTTTTGGAACACCCTGTATGTCACAAAAGCTTGAAGAAGTCTTGAGGTGACTAAAAATTTAAACTTCAAGCAGTCTTTATAATCTTGCTCACGGATCTTTGACAGACCGGATAAGCTAGTAAGCACAGCTATCGGCTCTTTAACCAAACTAAATGGGGAACTGACGCCAACATGCTGATTCTGTAAAAACGAAGCCGTGAATTGTTAAATGTAAACCCCATATGTTTATTTCCTATAAAAGGCTGAGAACGTTAGCGGAAGTTTTACTCTGCCTTTTGCCCCCCAAACGCGCAGTTTGGAGAAAGCGAAGGGAAGGAAATATTTTATCACAACAGTATAAATTATCAGATATATTGTTCGTGAAAATTGGTTACATCTTATGTAATATTCTTTAATTCGTAGCACATTTGCTACGGATTTGGTCGTCTTGGACCGGATCAAGCTTCATCAAAATGAGCGTGGCAGCTGGCTACACGGGGGACTCCAATGCTCCACTGTGTGATGTGAAAAAAGTCCAGTTTGGCATCTTGAGCCCCGCCGAAACAGTACGAATAGAATTTACATTATTGGTTTAATGATTTGGTTCATTTAATTCTCATGTCCTTCCTACCACACTTGTTCTAGACCTACAAAATTTACTTGCCATGGCTCCCATCTGAAACTCCCTTTCTGTTCCCAGAAAAATTTCTTCACTCTCTCAACTTCAAACTGAAACTTACCCTTGATTATTGATGAATGGTTCACGGGTCTCAGACATCTTCATCCAAATGAAATGTCAACTTATTTAACTTAAGATAAGAAATGGTTCATCGAGATCTCTAGAGTTAGCTATTTAGGAGACAAAAGAAAAAAATAGATAACAGTAACAACAGAGGACAGTAGTGAGTTGAGACAGCAAGGTTTTTATATTTTATGGCATAAGAATTAAGAAGACGTCTAGACTAGAATAATGAATAATATAAGGTTTGATATCTTAGAATAGGAGTCTTCTCAAAACTGATCACTGCCAAGCACAAAATAGCAGGCAGGTCAAATCAGTGTTTTAAGTTTGTTTTGAAAAATCTTTTTAACACTTAAGTGTTTCTTGCCGCAATACTGCGTCACAGTCACGCCATTTTCATGCGGTAGTCATTAGTGCGACTGCGTCCTGTAGCAACAAAGGAAGTTAGAGAGCCTCATAGTGCTGGCCCTACACTGTGTAATAATGGTGAAAGGGAATTGGATAAGAAAGAAGAAAGGGACTTGAGACGGTCTATTATTACTGCAATAAATTGGCATGTCAGCAAAAAAAAAAACAATGCGTTACTGTTACTTGTTACTGTGTTTATGAATTATTTTGTTCAAAGTGAAATAACAGGATGTTCACTCAATCTGTCCGACACTATACTAGCTTGGAACCCCATCACAAACCATAAACTTTCCGGTCTGTACTTGGCACTTTCACTTCAAAATTCCAAGGACACAAGATGTCCTTTTTTTCTCTCTTAACTGGGGTCGGTAGCCCATGTTCTAGATAGACTGACCTCAAAAGAATCTTTTGTAATAGTTATGGGTGTCCTCATTTTAGGGTGATTTGCAGTTTCTACGTTTCTCATAATTTTTTCCATTAACACTTTGTCATTTTCAGTAACAATGGAATAGCGATATATCATCATGATCAACAGGCTATAACTATTAACTTGCTTCATAATCAAGCTAGCCTAGCATATGTATACATTTTTAAAAAGCAAATTGGACAGGGAATATAAAAATAACAATCATTTAATGATTAAGTTAAGTCTTATTAGAAAAAATAATAAATGCCTAAAAAAAAAAGTTACTCTAACATAAATTTTTTCCAACTTACCCCAAGTACCACTTGAATGGATGTGTTTCTACAGTCTCAACAACTTGCATGCTTGATTGTTATCCAGTAATGAACACATACTCCAAATTTCATGAAATTTCATTTATGTTTACTACTAAAGATATAGGCACATACGTCACACAGACTAAAACTAACAGACAGCGAACAACTCTTCCCTCTCATTATATAGTAAGACTCTACTGGTATTTTCATTTGCTTCTCTGTTATTGTCAACACTAGAGCTAAGGTTTACTTCAACTTCAACACGAGAATGAGAACTAGAAGAGTTTTCTGGCACAGATACATTAGGTCTAGCTTCTACACCCTTATTGACTGACACCGCCCTTCAACTTCAACTTCATATTCTGAATCACTGGAACTAGAGGCATTGTATTCACTATCACTGTCACTTCGAACATCGCACTCATTGTCACTATCAGATAAGATACTGTTATCCTCATCGTCACTATTTTCTAACATTTCTACCACTTGTTGTGACCGAAACCTCTTTGGGGGGCATTGTCATGTTGACTCAGATTCCATTTTCAGAAAAAAACACAGAAGAATAACGATAAAAAAACCACACCAAAACAAAGCACAACCACTGAATTTGCCGCAAGACAGCTAGAACTTAGAACAAAGACTTGTCGGTACATGAGCACTGAGTTGTTTATCATTCGTCCACTCATATTTTCACATCAGAATATTATTATAGTGAGCCGCATTTTGCTTTTGGGATGATTTATTAATGACATTTTTGTGACTTTTTTCCATCCTTGTGTGTGTATGTTGTTATGGTCCAAATTGTTCATCCCTCTCTTTTGTGTCCTCTCCTAATTCCTCGCTATTGCTCCGCCACGCCTTACTGTCTCTGTGGTATGTATTAATTTTGAGTGGAGTTGATAATGACACCAATGTTCTCAAACTACTCATAGCTATGATATTTCTGTCTCTTCCAGCGTCGTATGTCAGTGACAGATGATGGGGGCATCAAATACTCAGAGACCATGGAAGGAGGGCGTCCTAAGCTGGGCGGACTCATGGACCCACGGCAAGGTGTTGTGGACAGGTTGGCACGATGCCGAACTTGTGCCGGCAACATGACAGAATGTCCAGGTCACTTTGGTCATATTGAATTGGCCAAACCTGTTTACCATGTCGCATTCCTCACAAAGACTGTTAAAATCCTTCGCTGTGTGTGCTTTTTCTGCTCCAAATTGTTGATGGACCCAGTAAGTAGGCTATATTTCTTGAGTGTATTTTGTGAAATGCCTCTATTCATAATTTTTTAATGACTTGGTGGTAATGGTAATCTGTTGTAATAAATAGGTAGTTTGATAAAAATTTCAAAGTGGTTAAATTTGATTGCAACCAGACTAATCTGAAATATCAATCAATGCTGATTACAGAGCAATTTGAATTATATTTCTATCTTGATTAGTAAAAAAGTTATGATTTTTAAAAACCTTTTTTTCACCCTTTTCGGTCTCTACTTTTGCAAATCATGCTATCAAAATAAAGTTGGTACCAAAATTCATTGGATTATAAATTCTACAAGCCACAACCATTAGTTTTGGTGTGTGATCGAAATGAAAAATCAGTTTGGGATACCTAATGTTATAGCCATTCATTAACATTCATTTTTATTTTTGTAGAGTCATCCAAAGATGAAAGATGTCATCAGCAAATCAAAAGGCTATCCCCAGAAACGACTGGCACACGTTTATGGTCTGTGCAGAACAAGGAAAGTTTGCGAAGGTGGAGATGAAATGGATAAAAAGAGAGATGATATTATGAGTGATGACAAACCGGAGAACCCAGAAGACGGCCATAAAGTGAGGAGCGTTTACAGATTAATTCCATGATTTTAAATTATCTCCCTGCCAATGTTTAATTGCACTGTCTGTTAATGGGCAGCTTTAGAAGAATGTAAAAAAAATGGTGTAATGGTGAGTTAAAAAGAAGCTTTCTGTTTTTAATCGTTGTGATTGAACGACTATAGAATTCTTTTGTGATCTTTTCAAGTTTATCACTGTGCATTTTGTGACCTTTTTCCAGGGTCATGGTGGTTGTGGCAGATATCAACCCAACATTCGTCGAAATGGCCTGGACCTGATAGCCGAGTGGAAACATACAAATGAAGAGTCCCAAGAAAGGAAAATAAATGTGTCAGGAGAAAGAGTACTGGAAATATTTAAGCGTATTTCGGATGATGAGTGCATTGCGATGGGCATGGATCCTAAATTTGGGCGGCCAGATTGGATGATTCTCACCGTGTTCCCTGTCCCACCGCTTGCTGTAAGACCTGCTGTGGTCATGTTTGGCTCTGCTAGAAACCAGGTTTGTCCTTTTGAACACCTATGCTGGTTCCTTGAATTTTTTGGAAAAAATTGTGGAAACCCTGTATAAAGTGAAAATGCTCAGTTGTTTATCTTATTATTGACAATCGTTGGTTTTATCATTGCCTTTCGAAATATTTTTTTCCCTGTCCTATAAGATATACTTTTTCGAAGATAGCCCATTTTTTACCAACATGTAATTTGGATCAGACTCTTGATCTAATTTTTTTTTTTAGGGCCAACAGTTTTGCTCAGTATTTTCTAATGTTGTAGTATCAGTTTAGAGGCACTCCTGAAGTTACAATCTTTTTTTTTCAATCATGGTAAAAATGAATTGTCCCATGTCTCAGTAGTGGTATTTTTATATTTTATTTTTCTCTACTCTTCCAGGACGACTTGACCCACAAGCTGGCTGACATTGTCAAAGCAAATAATCAGCTTCGGAGGAATGAACAAAACGGGGCTGCTGCTCACATCATTCAAGAAGACACCAAAATGTTACAATACCACTGTGCCACACTGGTTGATAACGAGATGCCGGGAATTCCAAAGGTAACATTTGTCTTCCTTGTCGCGACAAGGGTGTCTGATAAGGGTGGCAACAGAAAGAATGCTTATTGCTTATGGTGGGAAAAATAACACTGGACAGCACCCTTTTTCACCTGCTCTCCATTGTTAATCAGCATAAGTAATAAGCGTTCTCTTTATGGATGCCCTAAAAGTAGTTGTGTGGTTTTTTTTTCAACATTTCAAAAGCATTGTTTTACTTTTGTAATTTGACTGTCAATTAAAATTATTGTAGGTTTTTGACATTCTAGTTTAAGATTAATTTTAATTATATTAAGCGAGCTTGAATACAAACATATGGTATCCTCTGTAATCAATTGTAGCTTTGCAATATTATATTTTTGTTTTTGTAGGCCGTTCAAAAGTCAGGACGACCTTTGAAATCCGTGAAGCAGAGACTGAAAGGAAAAGAGGGTCGTGTCCGAGGTAATTTGATGGGGAAACGTGTGGATTTCTCAGCACGTACTGTCATCACACCAGACCCCAATCTACGAGTCGACCAGGTCGGCGTTCCTCGTACTATTGCACAGAACATGACTTTCCCAGAGTTGGTTACCCCTTTTAACATTGACAGGTGGGATATGTTATCATCTCCATCGTAGAATCATTAGATGCCTTCAAACAGCTTTATCAAGCTTACATTGAAGTTTTAACATTCAATTATGTAGTTCAAAAAGCTAACTTTCATACTATGACAATTATTTTGATTATCTACAAATACAAGTTATTTCCCTCTGTGTTCTTTCTTCCAAACTTTCTACAATCTGAAACATATCTCTAACTTTACTAAAAAGTGATGGCAATTAAGGGAAATGATGTGCGGATAGTTGGGTCAATCAGTATTGGCAAACTAAAGCATGATTATCAATTCTAGTCATTGATAACATTTTTATTTTGGGAGAAGGGTTGTCAGTACCTTTTTTTTCAAATACATACCATTCCGATGATGATTCTTAAGTCTTAAACAACATGATGACTCCTTGTTACACTCTAATTTTTTGTCTGAGGAATGAAGTGTATATATTTTTTAATCGCTTATTTTATCGATTTTGATTCCATTTTCGGACTTCCGCGGTTAGTGACTCACTGTCGATATAGTTTTGCTGCTCATTTGTGAACATCATAAGAGTTGATTTAAGTCATATTGTTAATATATATATGCCTTGTTTACACAACAGGATGCAGAATTTGGTACGGCGAGGTGCTAACCAGTATCCCGGTGCTAAGTACATTGTCCGAGACAACGGAGAGCGCATTGACTTGCGGTATCACCCCAAGGCCAGTGATATTCACTTGCAGATTGGCTACAAGGTGAGATATGTTTTGACCATTAAGATTTGGGTTTCCATGCAATTCAATTTGGTTATTTTTCATTTAGATAAAAACCTGATAGCGATAGGCTTGAATTGCAGGAGGAAAGTTGTTCGAAGTGCAGGATTTTAAAGATTTTAAAAATGTTCTTTAATTTGACAGCTTCATCTGGGTCCAACATTAACAAATTCAGTGGTCTTTTTTTTCAAAATATCTCGTTCAGCTCACATTCGATTTTTTAAAAACCCTGATATAAGCATTAAAGTATGAAAGGGAGTGAGCATAAATGTTGATTTCTCAACCTCCTATTAGGATAATTAGCGGTGAGGTGCTTTTATGACCTTCCTTACATACAAAACAGAATTTGAAAGTGGCATTCCGTTGATGATGATCTTTGAATCTTAAACTTAGTGATGACTCTCTGTTATACTCTAATTTTTTTCTCTGAGGAATGCATTTCTGTCTGTGTTATATTAGCTACAAATTTTTCAACAAAGCATATTTTAGCAAATGATTTGGTTGGTACGTTTGTCAAGTAAATGGACTGATTTCATCTAAAATCCTTTTACAATTGTGTCATAGCTGAAAAAATGTGAGCCGAATAATTTTTGCTCAATAAGGTTTACATCGATAAAATTTTCACTTTTTGGATTGTGAGAAAGCATAGTATCATGGCTATTTTGTTTAACACTAAATTTCTTTCCATTTTTCAGCCTACATATGTATTTTTTAAATAGAAGGGAAGCAGGCTAAAATACAATAATGCTGTTCCCTTTAGTTCAGGGATTTCCATTTATTTTTCACTCTTAAAACTGACTGAATGTTAATTATTATTTTTTCGGGTGTATTGAAATTCTGTGATGATGAAATAGTATTTGAAAATGTAGCATTCCGTTGATGATCTTTCAATCTTAATTTATGTGATGACTCTTTGTTACACTCTAATTTTTTTCTCTGAGGAATGCTTTATTTTAAAAAGTTATTAAAGGACTATTGTGATGCCTTTTTGTAGCCCTTGTATTGAATCAATGAGATATAAATAATTGTGCTCCTTGTAGTGGAGTGGTAATGCATTCACTTTGTGCACTATTGTTTGAATCACAATGGTGACTTGGGGATTTTTTCCTTTGGACTTGTCTCTGTGTTTTTATGGCTCTGACCCTGTGGATTCCTTGTGGAACCAAGTTCTATTGGAGACGGACTATAAACTAGAGCTTCCGCCTTTGATATGACCTACAATGCTTTGCCAAGGGGGTAAAACTAACGATGTTTAATTTATATTGTTTATATGAAGAGTTGTCTCTGTACTGTCATGTCATGGGGAAGAAATGATGTGCACAACCTACTTATTGTGTTGTTTTTCCAGGTGGAGCGACACATGGTGGATAATGATGTTGTGGTTTTCAACAGACAGCCCACACTTCACAAGATGAGTATGATGTGTCACAGGGTGAAGGTGTTGCCCTGGTCTACCTTCAGGTTGAATCTCAGGTAAATGCAGACCTACAAGTCCTGTTTTTTTTTTTTCCATTGTATATTTGACTTGTCGAGTGGCATGTTTTTTCACATTATTTTTTCTTCTTTCTCTCTTTTTTGTTTTTACATACATTAATGTTGTCAGTTACCTATTAGATAAGGAAATACAGTGGCCTATGCCTAAGTTTGTTATGTTGATATTTTTCTATGGAAGGAGCACTGACAATGGTGAATTAGGCCTGGTATTGTTTAACATTTTGTAGGAAATATTTTTGGGGTGTCCCTAGCCCAGTGGTTAAGACACTTGACTTTGACTTTGACTGAGTTTGAAAGGGTGGACTTCTGAAATTATGATTGCACGAACCGACCGACCGCCTTACTTGACAATGTTTTGTTTAGAGTAGTAGTAGCAACGATCATCAGCTGTAGAAAGATCTTTGGTAGTAGTAATAACGTAATAATATCTGGATCTTTGACATGCGCACCATAATGCATTTGGTGCGTAGGCCTAACCATGATTTACTGTAGCCTAGGCCCGACAGTCTTGACATAAAGTGCATGGTGCCGTTAGCTGATGATGATGCGGTTAGGTGCAGCATTGTGTTTGCTGTCTTACAAAGATGTTACATACGCTGCCGGCCTTTACGGTAAAAAAAAATCATGCTGATTTGACCTTCTGGAGAAACAGCAGTTAGCAAGCACATAATACATTTTTGGGGAGGGAGGGGAGAGGGGTCAAACTATTGTTTAATTCACAACTTATGATAACAATACCACTACTGCTTCTTACTACTACTTTTCCTCCACCTACTACTACTATTGTTGCTACTACTACTACTACTGCTGCTGCCACTACTACTACTACTACTACTACTGCTACTGCTACTAGAGAGAGATAGGGATGGAGTTAGTTAGAAAGTCGTGCGACCAGGTGAAAATGGTCAGGGGTCAGCCCTGCAGGCTTTTTGGACCTGGAGTGCTTGCACCCATGCCTTTATATGTTGAAAAGGGCATAAAACTTCAGAATTTATAATATATATTTTTTTTTTTACATGACAGTGTAACAACCCCTTACAATGCTGACTTTGACGGAGACGAGATGAATCTTCATCTGCCCCAGTCACTTGAGACCAGAGCTGAGATTTACAATCTGGCTGCCGTACCCAGAATGATTATCACACCGCAAGCCAATCGGCCTGTCATGGGTATTGTGCAGGATACCTTGTGTGCTGTCCGTAAAATGACCAAGAGAGACGTATTCTTGACACGGGTGAGTATGGGATTATTATAGACTTTTTCATGGTGTATGTGCAGGTCCCAGATGTTACTATGTTGCTGTAAAGTGGCATGGTTATGGATGTATCCTTATTTAACCATATAACAAGAGTATCGCTGCGCAGCTTTTGAATTCCAGAGTTCCCTGGAAAAGCCCAGGAATTTTGTTTTACCAGCTAGATAGTTGGAAAAAGTTTCTGTTCGTTTTATGAGCTGCATATGTAAACTTTCTGGGAATAGTATGTAGAGATGGGCGCAAGGACCCTGTAATAATTAACACTAACTTGGTCTTTTTATAGATTTTCAAACATTTTGAAGCTGTTCAGTGATGTAGTGAATCATGATAGATTTGATATGCATTTTCTTTTTATGTCTTTTTGTTTTTCAAGCCTTATCTAACGACTGAAATATCTCTCCTTCCCACAGCCCCAGATGATGAACCTACTGATGTTTCTGCCCACGTGGGACGGGCGGGTACCACAGCCAGCCATCCTCAAGCCTGTGCCGCTTTGGACAGGCAAGCAACTCTTTTCTCTGATCATCCCAGGCAGAGTCAACGTGATTCGAACCCACTCCACCCATCCTGACAGTGAGGATACAGGTCCTTACAAGTGGATATCACCTGGTGACACCAGGGTGAGTTTGTAGTCTCTTTCTTACAGGTGTTCAATAGTTTTGCTGTATCAAGTGCCCCGTTGGAGAGCCAATATTTTCTTTTGAACATGTAGTCTAGGCAGGATTACAGAGGCAACTGGAATTTCAGCAGCATGCAATACAGTACATACATATTGATTTTGTGTTAGTAGCATTCATGTGTATGATCTTGATCTCTATCTGTGGGGGAAAAGTTAGTAACTTTCTTTATTATTTCCTGGTTTACTTTTTGGTCAGGATATGTGCTCTGAACTGGGTAGGTTCAGATAAGTCGGGGATTGGCCCACTGTCGACTTTTCCACTTTTCTGTCTAAGGCTATTTTTCTGTGTTTTTCTGGCACTCATAACATTTCTATACCTTGATTTATTATCAACTGTTTAGAAGGGGTTTCAATCTAATTGGGCTTTCTTCTTACAGGTGCTGATTGAAGATGCAGAGCTGATCAGTGGCATTGTTTGTAAGAAAACCCTCGGAGCCTCAGCAGGTTCCCTTATCCACATTGTGTTTCTTGAGCTGGGTCATGAGATTGCTGGGGAGCTGTATGGTAACATCCAGACAGTCGTCAACAACTGGCTTCTGCTGGATGGTCACAGCATTGGAATTGGAGACACTATTGCCGACCAGCAGACATACCAGGACATTCGGGACACCATTCGCAAAGCCAAGGTATGCTGCTGCTACATAGACCCTTGACAATCTTTTGTTTTCTGTAATTAATTTTTCAATTGATGTGCAGTATGAACATTGCTCTGGTAGGAGTTTAATCCAATCATGAATTAATGGATTGATGACATGCTTGTCTTGATTAATCCAATGTGGAAATGGCGTATTTTTTTATGGGCATATTTTATTTGATTTGATTATGATTAAACAGTTTGAGGAGTGATAAAACAGTTCTTGTATTCTTATAACAAAGCTGATACGGCTGATGGATGCCTTTCTTGGTTTTTAAGCTTGAAAGGGAAATGAATTAGATTGTTGTCTTGATTTCTGATTGAATTGATTTATCTCCTCAGAATGACGTGGTGGAAGTGATAGAGAAAGCTCACAATGACGAGTTGGAGCCGTCTCCCGGTAATACACTACGTCAGACTTTTGAGAATCAGGTAAGCATCTGTTGAATCTGTTTTTTCTCATCTGATTTTCACACAAGTGCGAGGTCGCCAGCCAAAGGAACTTGCTGTCATTAATTTGCCATCCAATTGAACTGGCCGTACGTAGTGGTCAGTGGTCAGCCCTGCAGGCTTTTTGGATCTGGAATGCTTGTACCCATGGATTTTCCTGAAGTTCTGTTTTTTGTGCCTTCTGAAATCAAAGCATTTTTTATTATCTTTTAAAATTTGGTTAATTATGTGATAAACAGAATGACATTGCCTTTGTTATGGCGGTTCTATCTTGAAAAGGGCGTTCATCTGTGATAGACTGACTACTTCTTTATTTAAAAGACATCATTACATTTTAGCTCTTGAGCTTCAAGATTTGATTGATATTATTGAAATGTTATTCCCTAGGTGAACAGAATTCTCAATGATGCTCGTGACAAAACTGGAAGCAAGGCCCAGAAATCCTTGTCTGAATTCAACAGCTTCAAAGCTATGGTGGTGTCTGGTTCCAAAGGATCCAAGATTAATATTTCTCAGGTAGGTGTTAAAAGTGAAGACTGGAATAAGTAAAAAGAATATTTATTATGTCAGTAAGGTTCACTGGGCAGGTGTGAAGCGGACTAATGAGTTTCCATTTTTTTAAAATAGGACATTAGCCTCATACAGGTGAAGCACCTGCAATGGAACTTGAAACCACGACCCTTGCCATAGAAGTCTAGTCTTAATTAACTGCTTGGCCACCTTGTCTTCTAAACTTTATTTTAAACATTAACTGTTGCCATTTGTACCATATTCATTCAGTCAAGTTTTCTATTACAGGTTATTGCTTGTGTGGGTCAACAAAACGTTGAAGGTAAACGTATTCCTTTTGGCTTCAAATATCGTACGTTGCCACATTTCATCAAAGATGATTACGGTCCTGAGTCCAGAGGGTTTGTGGAGAATTCATACTTGGCTGGTCTGACCCCTTCCGAATTTTACTTTCACGCCATGGGGGGACGAGAAGGTCTCATTGATACTGCCGTCAAGACAGCTGAGACTGGTGAGTAGAAATAGTGTAATTGTTTTGTTTTCCATAGACCCATGTTACCATTAAGCAGGAGAGTGATCAGACCTGCATTGTAGCGTAGCGGTAACGCTTCGCTTCGCATACTGAAGATCCCGGCTTTGAATCCCAGTGGCGACACAGGGATTTTTTCCTTGGACTTTATCCAAGTTTTTATGGCTCTGACCCTGTGGAACCCTGCCCTTGATATGACCTTAAATGAAGTTGCTAAGGGCATAAAACTAACAACTTTCAACTTTGTACTCTACAGGTTACATCCAGCGTCGTCTTATCAAGGCTATGGAGAGTGTGATGGTGAAGTATGATGGGACTGTGCGTAACCAGGTGGAGCAGTTGGTTCAGCTCCGTTACGGAGAGGATGGGCTGGATGCCTGTTGGGTGGAGACACAGGGATTGCCCACACTGAAACCCAAGGACGAGTCGTTTGTGCGCAGGTTTAGGTTTGACGCCACCAATGAGAGGTTAGTCAGATCTACCAAGTCATTGTTTAAAGAGACTGCCTTTGTTTTGTTGTCATCTTTAAACTTGTCAGATTGCCCGTTTTCACACTTTTTATGGAATGACCTTGTTTTTTTCACAATTATTTTCCCTCTTTCCCTGTTTTTCTGTAGTCTTGCCCTTGTTTTTACTTCAGGCAGGGTTGGGGGGGGCCTGGGTTAGTTTTAAAGTTGGAACAGCTTTATTCACTTGTAGACATTGTCATTTGAGTGCAAGACGTGGCCCTCCAACAATGCATAATGTCATCCCTCAAGGTCACCTGTTCTTACCCATTTATGTCCTGCCTTTGATATGACCTAAAGTGAATTGTATGGGGCTTAAAACATACAACTTTGTTTTTTTAGAGTATGGATTAAAAAAGTATTTTTTGTCTTTTTCTAAATTTGTAAAAACTTCCCTAAAAATCTGTTTGTTATTTTTTATTCTTTAAAAGGAACATGAGGAGATTTTTGAGCGAAGAGGTGATCAAAGATTTGATGAATGATGCCAGTTTGATGTCTGAATTAGAGAGGGAATGGGATCAACTCAAAGACGACAGAACTAACATTAGGCAGGTCTTCTCCACCGGCGATGCCAGGATTGTTCTGCCTTGCAACATGACACGAATTATGTGGAATGCACAGAAAATCTTCCGCATCGACAAACGCAAACCGTCCGATCTGCACCCTCTCAAAGTTATTGAAGGTGAGTTTTTTCTTATCAACTAAATGGTCAAATTTCTATCCATATCTATACCTACACATAGTATCATAGAATGCATAGTGATCACCAACGTACATAATCCACCTATATCAACCTTTTTCAGGAGTGCGAGACCTTTGTAAGAGATTGACCATTGTGGTGGGAGTTGATCCCATCTCCTTCCAGGCTAATGAGAACGCCACTCTACTGATGAAAGCTCTGATCCGATCCACACTTTGCACCAAGAGAGTGGCAGAGGAACACTGGCTCACGTCGGAAGCCTTTGAGTGGGTGCTGGGGGAGATAGAGACCAAGTTTCAGCAAGCTATGGTAAGTGGCTCTGCACTAGATTGAATGGGAAACTTTTCCTATTGGGCTTCCACTACTCTGATTGATTAAGATGCAAATTTTGAAATAAATAAATCTCAAATTTATGTTCATTATTATGCCTGTCTTTGGCTCCCTGGGAAAGCGTAATAGAGGAATGCCACTTGGAATAGGAGGTATGTGAGAGACTGGGATGGCTGGTCCAGGACAGTATGGGTTGAAGTTTTGTGGACACCTGATGCTTCACCAGGAGTAACAAGGACTGACTGAGTAACTGAATGTTCATCAATTTTGATTTTATCATTGACTGGTTGTTTGGTTCTTTAAATCTGATGTTGAAAGGTAAGGCGGGAAAAGATACAGAAAGGTGTTCTGTAAAACATTTTATTGGTGTATCATATATTTCTCCCTTGATCTCTTATTCAGGTGCACCCTGGCGAGATGGTGGGAGCATTGGCTGCTCAGTCCCTCGGAGAACCTGCCACACAGATGACCTTGAACACTTTTCACTACGCCGGTGTGTCTGCCAAAAACGTCACCTTGGGAGTCCCTCGTCTGAAGGAGATTATCAACATCTCCAAGAAACCCAAGACTCCCTCACTCACAGTTTACCTGCTGGGACAGGCTGCTCGTGATGCTGAGAAGTGCAAAGATGTGCTTTGTCGTCTTGAACACACTACGCTGAGGCGTGTCACGGCAAACACAGCCATTTACTATGACCCTGATCCCATGAACACTGTCATTGCAGAGGATCAAGAGTGGGTGAGTCTACTGTACATTGATTTTCAAACATTGTTTTTATAACTTATGTCAGCATTGGTAATTGTTATTGCTTCATTTTTTGGATAAGTGTAGCCAGTATTTATTTCTCGCAAGTTTTTTTTGGTCAGTGCCCACTCCCAAGCCTGATTTTTTTTTTTCATCCAATAGTGTCAATCACAGAAAACTATTTTTCTCTCTTCTCATGTCCTGTGATGAATTTTCAAGCTTTGAAATTGATGATAATATTTTCAGACACTCTAATTTTTTTCTGAGGACATGCTAAGTGAAATGCTGTTATTTCTATGCTGTGGTGATGTAAAGTCATATCCCTTCGGTTTCAAAGATTGCTCCTGAGTATTGGAAAGGCCATGTATTTGAGTAATGTTTGCTGTTTATACCATACAAAGAAGAAGTCTTAAAATATGATATTGTGCTCAGGGGGATAAAGTAATCCAAGTGTTCTGTAGATAGTAGATGTAATGAAATAGATTTGTTTCCATTTCAGGTAAGCATTTATTATGAGATGCCCGACTTTGACGCATCCAGAATTTCTCCCTGGCTGCTTCGAATTGAGTTGGATCGTAAACGTATGACGGACAAGAAGCTGACTATGGAGCAGATCTCTGAGAAAATCCAAGGCGGGTTTGGTGATGATCTGAATTGTATCTTCAATGACGACAATGCTGAAAAACTGGTTTTACGAATTCGTATCATGAACTCTGATGACAACAAATACCAAGAGGTTAGTTAAAGTTGTTTCTAGATTTATGAGCGTGTAAATTCTTCCTTCCTCCCCTCAACAGCTGAATTACTGAATGATATTGTATTAGTTAAGGATCTCTTTGTTGTGGGCTTCTGTGGCCAAGTGGTTGCGTCTAGATACAGAGGTCAGGACCTTCAATGTTTTCAAGGATCTCGGCCGTCCTCTCTTCCTTTTTCTTTGTCGATTTCGTTGAACTGCCTTGAATATTACTTTGTAAAACTCAACTTCAGAACTTTAGATCTCTTTGTTGTAAATATGAAAATGGAACCTGTACTATCAGCCACTCAAAATGCCTTTTATAAAGTTTGGCTTTAACTACAAGATTTCCTACCTAACATTTTGAGTGTCTAAACATACATTTTCATGAATGATCTCCACTGCCTACCTAAAATGTACTACAAGTGATGATTTCCTTCTCTATGTCCTATGATGAATTTTAAAATTTGAAACTAATGATAATTTTTATCAGACACTCTAATTTTTTTTCTGAGGACATTTATGAGTGTGTACATTCTTCCTTCCCTCAACAGCTGAATTACTGAATGATATTGTAGTAGTTAAGGATCTCTTTGTTGTGGGCTTCTGTGGCCAAGTGGTTGCTTCTAGATACAGAGGTCAGGACCTTTAATTTTTTCAAGGATCTCGGCCGTTCTCTCTTCCTTTTCCCCTGAGGATTTCGTTGAACTGCCTTGAATACAACTTTGTGTTGAAAATGGGGTAAAACTCAACTTCAGAACTTTAGATATCTTTGTTGTAAATAATGAAAATGGAACCTGTACTGTCAGCCACTCAAAATGTCTTTTTTAAGTTTGGCTCTAACTACAAGATTTCCCACCTAAAATTTTGATGGTCTAAACATACATTTGTATTGCATACACAGAACAAATAAAATTTCACTTGTACGTTTAGAAACCATCCGATGATTTGCATGAATTATCTCCACTGCCTACCGTAAATGTACTACCAGTGATGATTTCCTTCTCAATGTCCTATGATGTATTTTAAGTTTTGAAACTAATGATAATTATTATCAGACATTCTAATTTTTTTTCTGAGGACACCGAGTATCCCATCTCGTCTTGTCAAGTCATTTGTTGTTATGATCTCTTTCGTTCGTGACATGACACAACCATGTTCATCACCATCTAACTCTAACCATTCTTTCTTTCTTATCCAATTCCCTTTTTACCATTACAGTGTAGAGTCTGGATTTCTCTGGATCAAGATATTAAGCCAAGCAGGTGATCAACCCACTGTGGCCTAACTCTAACCATCTAACATCTTGCCTTGAGAATAATAATAGTTTTGTGAGCAATTGAAGAATGGCACTGAAATTAGGAAAGGAATTATGAAAGACTGAATGAGCCTAAAATGATATTTGAGTGTAAATGTATAGGAACTAAACCACAAGATACACCTAGGAAAATGTGGACAGAGGTCATCTCTGATATTGGAAAGAAAAGAGTTGCAACTTTAGTTGATGCAAAGAAAAGAAGTCGATTTAGAATGGAGTGGAGGAACTTTATTCAAGATAAACCGGACATCGAAAATTAAAGAAGGAAAGCGTTCCATGCCCTTCATTACCACCTGTAACCTCAACTAGTGTATAGAGATATGTCTATTCCATGTCCTATGATGAATTTTCAAGTTTAGACACTAATGACAATTACTATCAGACACTCTAATTTTTTTCTGAGGACATTTATGAGTGTGTACATTCTTCCTTCCTCCCCTCATCAACAGCTGAATCACTGAATGATATTGTATTTAAGATCTATTTTGTTTTGGGCTTCTGTGATGGCTTCTTGGGTGTTTTCAAGGCTCTGCCCTGGTCAACTTACTTACTAAAGCCTGTAGCTCTGATGAGAGCATAGTATAGTATATATATCCATCTCACTCTGTTCTGTGCCATTTTCACTGCCTCATGCCAGCGGGAGCCCAAGTCTCTCAGTTCAACCCCTATGTTCTTCCTCCGGCTGGCCTTTGGCCAGCCTCTCTTCCTTTTCCCCTGAGGATCTCATTGAACTGCCTTGAATACAACTTCAACTTCAGAACTTTAGATCTCTTTGTTGTGAATAATGAAAATGGAACCTGCACTGTCAGCCACTCAAAATGCAATTTTTATGTCTACAAGATTTCCCACATCAAATTTTGAACGTCTAAACGCACATTTGCATTGCATGCAGAACATAAAACAGATCACGTGTACCTGTGAAAACAGAAGGCAATGATTTGCATGAATTATCTCCACTGCCTACAGTAAATGTACTACCAGTGATGATTTCCTTCTCTATGTCCTATGATGAATTTTAAGTTTTGAAACTAATGATAATTATTATCAGACACTCTAATTTTTTTTCTGAGGACACCAAGTATCCCATCTCCTCTTGTCAAGTCATTTGTTGTTATGATCTCTTTCGTTTGTGACATGTCACAACCATGTTTATCACCATCTAACCATAATTTTTATTATTGCACATCTTGCCATGAGAATAATAATAGTTTTGTGAGCAATTGAAGAATGGCACTGAAATTGGTAAAAGAATTATGAAAGAATGAGTGAGCCCACAATAGTTGTGTAAACCTATAGGAACTAAAACGCAAGGTACCCCTAGGAAAATGTGGACAGAGGTCATTTCTGATATATTGTAAAGAAAAGAAGAAACAACTTTAGTTGATGCAAAGAGAAAAGACGTCTAAATTGAGTGGAGTGGAGGAACTTTATTTAAGATATAAACCTGATGCCGAAAATTAAACAAGGAAATGAGAAAGCAGGACAGCTTTCCATGCTCTTTATTACTACCATTACCACCTGTAACCTCAACTAGTTTATAGAGATATGTCTATTCCATGTCCTATGATGAATTTTCAAGTTTAGACACTAATGACAATTACTATCAGACACTC
>JARBEQ010255413.1:0-10846 GCA_030265355.1 Tritonia tetraquetra
TACACACTCTCTCTCTCTCTCTCTCTCTCTCTCTCTCTCTCTCTCTCACACACACACACACACACACACACACACACGCCACGCTAGAGGTTTTCTGAACGGCCAATTCTAAAAAGAGACGATTCTGGTTTGCGATTAGTCACTCTCTTGACTGTCCAAAATTAAAGCCTCACACATAATGGGTTAGAAGGAATGGGTCGAATATCCTACTATGCTGCACTCTGAAATAGATAACTATTTATATTTATTATTCTTAAAGCAATATAGAACACCGCATACAAAACAAACAATCACAAAAAGAACAACAAACAAAAAACTTACAAGAAACCGACAAAACCAATTACAAACAAACAAACAAACAAAATGAAATTAACAATTATTCAATCAAGCAAACAAAATAAATCCAATGTATATTTTGATAATTAGTATAATTTTGCTGCTGTCGCTGCTGCTTCTGATGATGATGATAATGACGACGATATTCTTTCATCTGTGTTCCACGCAGGTATGAGAAGATGATTGATCACAAAAGCAAAAACCCCAACCTTAAAATCATGTTGGCCATTGGAGGATACAACGCCGGGAGTTCCGGGTTTTCCATCATTGTACAGTCACAGACGTCTAGGAGCACGTTCGCCAAAGCTGTCGTCCAGTTTTTGAGGTCACGGAACTTCGATGGTTTTGACCTGGATTGGGAATACCCCGCAACTAGGGGATCTCCACCTCAAGATAAACAACATTTTATATCCCTCATGCAGGTATGTGAATTACTTTTGGTCAATATATACAGAGCAGTCTACTTAACATAACCTCCCTTAAATTAAACCCTCGCAAAAGATTAATCCTTAACCCAGTCAGGATTTGTTTTTACTATTAAGTCTTCTAACGAACGATGTATAACGTGGTAAATAAGACGAGTGTTGCTATCTTGAATAGATTACAAATCATCATGTCATGCCGATTATTAGTTATATTATTAAAATTCTCGTTCACAGGAACTAATGAATGAGTTTCAGAGCGAGGCCTTATTGTCGGGAAAGCCACGCCTTCTTCTTACAGGGGCGTTCCCAGCTGGCAAAGATAACATTGATAAAGGTTATGATCTGGCCACCCTGGCAAGGTAAGGTGCTATCAAAGCTTAATGCAAACAAACAAAGCAACAAATAACAAACAAATAATACAAACACAAAGAGAGATTTTATCAAATTATTTTTCTAGTATGTAATGAGCATATGATTAATTTAGACCGTCTATGTGTAACTCTTTATTATTATCATTATTTCCTTCCTTTTTCTAGTTGTTCTTCTTTGTACGATGTCACAGTGGTTTCGGTATAAATGTGAACCTTTCTTTCATTATTCTTTCCTTCTGTCTGCCTTTCTTTCTTCCCTTCCCGTCTTTCTTTACTACCTATTCTTGCTTTACCTTTCAGTAACAGGTTTATTCATAATTTATAAACTTCCCCTATTCTTCTCTATTATCTTTTCGTTTCTTTGCATCGCCGCAAGTAATTGCCTCCTCATTGTTTTAAACGTTTATGGATCAACGTCTATCACACGGACTCAGTAATAACAACGGAGTACACATTAAACTGTGTCTACGTGCTGAACCCAAAGTTATGGGAATTTAGAACACGAATCCACATGGACCAAGCTGTTAACGAAGGCGATAGAGATGGCCTTGTAGTTAACAATGCGGACTTCATAGGAGGGTGGTGAAAGAGAAGAGTCTCTCTTTGGGCACCTCACTCCTTCACATCTTCACTCCGATTGCCTCTTTCAACACAGGCTCACATGTGCTCCGAGCATCGCCGCGCGTCCCAGCTCGTATGTTTTAAGCAGGGGGTGTCTCCTTGTTTTCATTCTGTCATAGTTGTTATCATATTGGTGTAAGGTAACAACTAGTACATTGAACCTCTCCAAGATTGAATCAGGATGTTGATTATTGAGGTTACAAGTTGTTGGTGTAAAAAGGTTGCCAGAAAAATTCAGGCAGAATGGAATAGTTGTAGGAAAGTGGCAGGCAGTATGTGTGATAAGAGAGTGCTTCCGGGATTGAAAGGCAAACTCTTAAGACCATGATGAGGCCAGCAATGTTGCATGGAATGGAAACAGTGGTAGCTAGTCTCCAGAGTGCAAGAGGGGCAAATGGAAGTGGCAGAATTATATATTGAGTTTATACTTAACGTTCACAGGTCAATGGATTTCATCAACCTAATGACATACGACTTGCACGGCAGCTGGGAGAAAAACACAGGCATAAACAGTCCTTTGTACGCTCATACTAAGGACACGGGGAAAGCAGCTTACCTCAATCTGGTAAGATATTCCTTGCAAACCGCTACAATAATTATAGTGGAGGCGCCGATGCCGAAACAAATAACGCTCTGAACCGGTCACTGAAGTTTAGCAACGATGGTCGTGGTTAGCACGAGGACGGGTGACCAATCGACCACCCCATGTCCCGTCGTACGGCTTTGTATCCTTGAATAAATGAATTGAAGGGGAGCAGGCACTAGAACATTATCAAGCAAGGTAGGAACATGTTTTGAGTGCCAGAAAAAACACAGAAAAATAGCCATAGGGATGACTAATTAGCTCAGTTGGTTAGAGCGTGGCCTCTGTCTCTGGCTAGGCGGTGTTGTCGTGCGCCGCGGTGTGGGTTCGATTCCCATTGTCGACGTTTCAACTTTTTTTCTATGGCTATTTTTCTGTGTTTTCTGGCACTTAAAACATTTCCCTACCTTGCTTGATCCTTGGATAAGTCACTTTACCCCACACTACTCAGATACAATTGAGGGCCCGGTCAAGGGAAGTAATAAAATGAAGGTTGTGTATGAACTTGTCAGAATTCTCCTATTGAAGAGCACAGAAGGTGGCTCTCACATTAGTACTTTGGCCGCCCATATTTTCCTGTCTTTAGAACTATATTTGGTGAAATAGTAAAATCATACATTTTGTGAACTAATTTTTCTGTGTCACAGCAATTCAGATTCAATTGCGTTTAGTTGTAACTCTTCAAACGCCAGTTAGATTTCATGATTTTATGTTACATGGAATATAAACAACAATTATAATTCTATTTATCTGTAATTCAGTATCATTGTTCACATTTTTAAACATATTGTACTCATAAATTCAAACTAATGTCCATCGCTAAATAATGTAAATGTCATTTGTTTTGTCTAGGACTGGGTGGCTCAGTACTACGTCAGCAAAGGTGTCCCCAAGGACAAGATGGTGATTGGCCTTGCCACTTACGGGAGGTCCTTCACCTTGGACGATCCTAACCAATCAGATGTCGGTGCTCCAGCTTCACAGGCTGGGCAGGCCGGGAAATTCACGGGAGAGCGTGGATTCATAGCTTATTATGAGGTGATCAAATGGAGACTTGTAGCATGTGCATAGTGTAGTACATACAATAATCATTACAAAAAAAAGTTGACACCAGAAACAAAACACACATAACAGGTACAATCAATATCTAAAGAAAAAACAAAACAACAAGAACAACAAAATGCCACCCGAACCGCCCCTCAAAAACAGGAACAAAAGCAAAACAAAGCAACCACTAGATGAACTGGACTTTGCAGGTGACCTTGCATTCACGATTTCAAACAAATACAAGACAAGACATCTCGACTAGTAGAAGTTTAAGCAAAAGCAGGTCTCAAAGTAAATAAAAGTAAAACTGAATTGATTAAGATCATCACCTCAAATAATACACCAACCACAGAAGAAGGAGAACAAATCAAAGAGTGTAGTTGATGCCCAGGGTGGAACGGACAGACATGTTGCTTCAAGGATTAAGAAAGCAATGGCACCATTCATCACAATGAAGAATATCTAGGCATCCAGAAATATTAGCAAAACCACCAAAGTACGCATATTTAACTCTAATGTCAAATCTGCAATGCTGTACGGATCAGAAACTTGGAGAACTACACACAGGTTGCAACAAAAACACAAGCGTTTATAGATCATTGCCTCAGAAGAATATCAAAATTTTATATTTGATGGCCTGAAAAATCAGCAATGAGAATCTGTGGAAAATGGATGGACAAGAGCGAATCGAAAACAGATCCTGAGGAGGAAGTAGGTATGGATTGGCCACACCCAAAGGAAGCCAGTCTCTGATGTTACAAGACAGGTCCTTGGGCTACTTGGAATCCTGAGGGGAAAGGAAGAGAGGACGGCGGATAGCCAGCTAGAGGAGGAACACAGGTTGAACTGAGAGACCTATAATTCAGCTGTTGAGAAGCAGAGAAAGTAGCCCAGAACAGAATCTGATGGAGGAGTGGTGTTGACGTCCTATGCTCTCATCTGCTTTTGTACAATTTATTTTATGGACCTTTTAGATTCACGTGGAATCTTCACGTTATATTGAACCGCATTTGATGTGGCCTTTATGTGTTCAAAAGGGTGTAACATTAACAACGGAATCATTTTTAAAAACAAACCATGTCATTATCGTTCATCAATATAATTTTCTAAACATTACGATTGTTTGAACATTTTCAAAATCTTTTCTTTTGTGGAAAATTTTCAATTCTAGTTAGTAGTCTTATAGAATTTGAATGATGAAATAAGGGTTTTTTGGTCTCTCCCGTAAAAAATGTACCAGTAGAATTACGCTGACTTATATCAATTGTTTCAGATTTGTGAGATGATCCAGTCTGGGGCCAGAGTGGTTGATGTGCCCTCTCAAAGGAGCAAATATATGGTTCAGGGCCAGCAGTGGGTCGGATATGATGATATACAGACCATTACCGAAAAGGTTAGTTAAATCTTACTTACTTAGCAGCTTCCACGCCCTGTGACGCATGACTGAGGCAGGCAATGCGCTTTAGACCCGGCAGTTTTCCATCATCGTCTTTAACTTATTCCATGGGTCTCCCACCAGCTTCAGGTCTCATTTGACTGTTTGTTTGGTTTTAAGTCTGCTATAATACATTATAGACTCTCTCTCTCTCTCTCTCTCTCTCTCTCTCTCTCTCTCTCTCTCTCTCTCTCTCTCTGTCTGTCTCCCCCCTCTCTTTTTCTATCCCTCTAATTTCTTTGTTCAACATCACTTTAGAAGAGTCTGTCCACACTACCCTCTTCAGCACTTTTCGCTATTCTTCGTGTTCCCGAAGGAAAAAGCTATGTGGTGTCCACGATCGTTCAGAGGGGCTACATCTTCCAGCTCTTATATAGCTGAGGGTGGTCACAAGGGCTATAGTGATTTGTTTATTGGCCTTCCTTATGATTGATAATGCTCAGTGTATTGCTCATGGTGTCAATAAGGAGTTATGGAAACAGTGGGGTGATAACCTGCTTGTCTGAAATTCTTTGACCCACAGCATTTTCCCTCTGTGTTCAGCTTGATGCCTGCATTTATATCGGCTATATTATGATTTTCATGACTGAAGCACAGGGACGTAGAACGCTTCGGACAACAAACGCCATTCCTCAGCTAACAGACAACGAACACAGAACATATAACACAAAAATGGGTAGAGAACTACCAGAGGAAGGGCGTGTGTTGCCCGAAACGTTCTACGTCCCTGGGCTTTGTCCCATTTGGAAGTGTACACATTTCCTTACCTCTTTTATTCATTATTAAAAAAACAACTTTCATTAGCCCCTATTTCATTGTGTTCATGACTGAAGGTGCGGTTGGCCCCAACACTGTTCTGCGATATTAATGATCAAATAGACAAACAATGTCGACGATCGAATTAGTGTAGGATATTTGACTAAACTTGGAGGTGAAGTGGCTATGACAACGTTGGAGTTGAAGTGGCTATGACAGGGTACTTTCTTGGCGAGGGCCATGGGTTCGAGTCCTATTTCGGATTTCGGATGCTCCGTTGTTACTTTGTTCAAGAAACTTTACTCTGATGGCCCAACTCGATCCAGGTGCAAATGATGTTTGTTTGTTTGACCTCATTAATACCGCTGAGCAGTGTTGGGACCAGTGATGTGTTCAGCCATGAAAGGCACACACGATACCTGCATATAAACACCCAGGCACCCTAGCCACCACACACGACTGAACACAGAGCTGGAAATTCTATGGATCAAAGAATTTGAGATAAGCAGCCCACTGTGTCCACAACTCTTTACCGGCACCATGAGCAATACTGAGCAGGATTAGTCAAAGACAGGCCAATACGCAAATTACTGTTGCCTTTGCGGCTACCCCTCAGCATTGACAAATACAGGGAGAATTTGCTACTTTGTGCAAATAATATGGGTACCAATTCTCAACTCAAGTTTAGGAGAGTAGATTGGGCCAGACCAGTGTCCTATTCAAACCGTGTCAAATTATCACCTTTCCGATTCCCGCCACCAAAATCGAATTAAGCACGAACCCATTTTGTACTCAACCTGTCATCTTGTATTTCCAGAAAGACCACAATTATACCTGTGTAGATTTGCTATTCATCAGACAAACGATACAAACCAGACCTTTATCTGACGTGATTCAACACATATCCTTTCATAATGATCTATTTCATTCACAGGCTTGTTACGCCAAACAGAACGGATTTGGGGGCGTCATGTTTTGGGCTCTCGACCTTGACGACTTCAAGGGTCAAACATGCGGCCAAGGGCGCTATCCATTGATTACAGCCGCTGCTAATGAAATGAATAACCCGTCTCTAGCCAACTGTGCCAGGTAAAAAAAAGCCAAAAACATTCAAGGCACCTGATGTGTAATTTGACACGATAAAGTCATTCTGCGATTATTAAAAGTTAACAGTGTTTACGTCTCTTTCGACATTTGGAGATCATTTTAAAGGCGGGACCTAATGTGTATAGTCCATTTCCGATAAGACCTGAATCGGCACGGCCGGTTAAACTCCTTTACCTATCTGGATTCGAACCGCGCACCTCCTAATCCGTGGGCGAGTGAGTGCCTTACCACTGCACCACAAACGAGTCCTTGCGATTATTATTTGTTGATATTAGCTAATCACATCAGTGTTTATAGACATATTTATCATTAACCCTTTCCCGACAGTGTGTATACCAGTTGATAGCTCATCATGTAACATAATCTGATACACACTAAATTATTCACACCCTAGAAGCCGTGTTTGTCTTTCTAAAGTATGCTGAAAGTAAAAAAATATCAAATTAAAGTGCTTAATATTCATATGTTGTAAGCAGACTACTAAAAGTAACAGTGTCTAAAACTCATTGCTGTTAAAGAGTTAAAAGCGCCCCCTATAGCCTAAAGACATGCTACTGACTGCCTTACGTCGATGGACAACGGTCGTTTTCCCATAGGTTAGATGTGACTATGGTCTTTCTTCCATGATGCGCCCTTTTTAAGTCCTTCCCTAAACTAGTTATGGAAACTCTAAGGGTGGTTTATAAGGTATATGTCAAGGGGGATAGCCAAAAAAGAAGAAGAAATAAGATTGGACGATGGTCGATTTTCCATGTTGGTCTTCTAAATGTATAAAGAACTGGGGGCAGTTGGAGGTTATGACCAAACGAATAAAAGAAAATGTGAGAAAACCTCCAAGGGTCCAACAACGGGAAAGTAGAACGTTTCGGGCATATCTCTTTCTCAGCTTACAAACAACGGGGGCGGCAAACAACATACACAAGACAACAAATAGCATAAAACTATAGAAAATGAGTTTTAAAAGTTGTTAGTTTTACCAACTTAGTTACACATCATAGGTCATATCAAAGGCGGGACCTCGAATTATAGTCCATCTCCGATAGGACTTGATTACAATGGAATCCACAGGGTCAGAGTCATGAGGAAAACATCCAAATGTCTCCCCTGGGATTCGAACCCAGTACCTTCTGCTCACGAGGCGAAAGCGTTACCGTTAAGCCACGAACCCCCCCCCCCTCCCGACATTGAATTTATTCTTGTAATATCATAACCGGCTTTCATGACATATACCGACAATTCCCCTTTGCATCTTTATCACAGGAAAACACCCAACACCAACCCAAACCCAAACCCAAACCCAAACCCAGGTGAGTGTTTCATGAATGTTTTTACAGTAAAGTAAGAGTTACGTAAATAGAAAGTCAATAGATTGAAGGGGAGCTGGCACTAGACTAGAAAATGATCAAGCAAGGTAGGAAATGTTTTAAGTGCCAGAAAAAACACAGAAAAATAGCCATAGAGAGAAAGGTGGAAATGTCGAACCCAGTTGGTTATACCGTGGTCTCTGTCTCTAACTAGGCTAGACTATTCCACTTTTCTTTCTATGGCTATTTTTCTGTGTTTTTCTGGCACTTAAAACAAAATTAGTTGATAGGCTAACACCATTTTCAACACCGTAGGTCATCTCAAAAGAGGAATTACCTGTCTCAAAGTATATGACAATGCATGGCTTTGTTTATTACAAGGGCACCCTACATACTCTGCCCCTGTATTTTTGTATTGGTATCCATACCGCATGATACCCCCAAGGAGTGTTGCCTCCAGCTCCATACACAGCATAGCTGAACACAGTGCTGGAAAAAAACAAAACAACTCTGGATCGGGTATATAAGGTAAGCAGGTGATCATTTCAATATGCCCGAACTTTGAACGGCAAAATGAGAGTCGCGTTTTTAGGTGTTGCCCAAGTTTTGGCCATAACAATATTTACTGTTGGCTTGGTGGTACCATATTAAGGAAACTGAGCCGATCTAGCCACATAAGAGGACCCCTATTGACCTTTTCCTATTTCCATTTTACGAAACAGGCCCTGGCTTCCCCGTCACACCGAGACCAACCATTCGTCCATATGGTAATTATTGAAAACAAAACGTTTCTTTCTTATTTAATGTTATGCTGTTGCTGGTATCATCAACGATTGTCAATAATAAGATAAACGACTCAAATATTTGTTACCGAGGTTAGCAGGAGAGCGATGTCCCTTTGTTTGTCATGGTTCAAAATGCTTTGAAATCGGAATCTGTCGTGAGTAGAATTCAAGCTTCTTTTTGTGAAAACAATCGAATCAATCCAAGGGAAATTAACTCTAAACTGTCCACGCTCATTATATAGTGGAAACCGCTCAGTTGTTTATCTTATGTATTTATAATCTTTGGCATTTATAATCTTTGGTATTTATAATCTTTGATATTATTGCCTCAATGATCTTACGAAGTGAGTCATGGTTGATTGTATGCTATCCGAGTGTCTAGAATGGCAGTTAACAATCTAATGTTGCATGCTGTAATATCCTTGCATAATGGATTTTTAAAAAAGCTTTGCTTGCATTCTAGACGTTCTGCCAAAACCAAACTGTTCTTTAGATGAAAGCTATATATTTACATTCATTACCCATTGCTTTTAGATAACATTACTCGATCCAACATGGTACAGCAAGTTACGAAAAGAAGGATTTAAAAACGCATTGTCTACTCTATTTGTAATCTATATTTTCAAAATAAGGTTAGTATGGTTTGAAAACAAACTGACAGAACTTTTCGTTTGGCCTTGAGTCGAAATTAAACGAAATGAGTCAATCGCGTGACTTGTTGTAATCCACACGTCATGCTTTCAGTCATGTAAACTGGCTTCATTAGTTATATATATCATATATCCAATTGATTACATATTTGCTGATTTATGTTTTTTTACATTCAAATCTACCCGCATGTTATATTCTGATACCTTCACAGTGGCGTAGCGTAGCTCTGTTTTCAGGACATATTTGAACTATCCAGATCACATCAAATCTTCATACTCCATGGCCGCTATATGACCTATGACCGACTAATGGGTTCCGTTGTAGTCTAGATCCTTGTCATTCTTTCCATCATGTTATAAGTAGAACCAACGATTGTCAATAATAAGATACACGACTCAAGCCTTTTTAACCGAGGCCAGCAAGAGAGTAATGTTTCCTTTGTGTGCTAATGTTCGATTCAAAATACTTTGCTATTGCTTTCTGTTAAAATCGGAAATTTCTGAAACTGTCGTGAGTAGAACTCAAGCACCTTTTATTGAAAAAAAACCTACATCAATCCAAGCTGACAGCTCTTATTTTTTCCTCACTCATTATAATATAGTGAAATACGCTCTGTTGTTTATCTTATGTATTTATCATCTTTGGTTGAACCTTTTCGGGAATACTTTTTCTCAGTTGATATAATACAAGAAAGGATATTATTTCATTTAATCTTTCGTTCTTTCTTTCTTTCTTTCTTTCTCAATAACCTTTTAGTACCTTTCGGTGAAAGGTATTTCTTTTAATCAAAATTATTTTAATGGCAATCTTTCTCATTTGAATACACAACTTAAAAAACAAGCAAAAGCATAACGATTTTTTTCTCTAAAAGCGACGAAGTATTATACTTTGTGATTCTGACAATTTGAATGATCACAACTTCCATTTTCAAGAAGGGTCAAACGTTATAGCTAGATGGAAAGGAATGCTTCTGCTTTATAACCCGCTTGTCAATGAATTGCTTTGCATGTACGCAGTCCCGCAGCAGCCCAACGGAGGTCAACAGCCGCAAGCCCCCACAGGGTTTGTTCCCATCAACCCACCGGTGGCTCAGCCTGTGCCTACCAACCCGCCAGTCACTCGACCACCTTTCCAGCCAGTCACTAACCAGCCAGCGCTACCTACCCGGCCAACCGGAGGTAACAATAACAACAACAACAACCCATTTGCCTTCACCTTGCCTACCTATGGCAAGATGACACCACAAGCTCCCCCTGTCACCTTTCTACCTGGGGTACAGACCACACAGACTGCTGCTACATCCTGTAAGATAACGTAAACAACACCATTCATTCTTTAAATTACATCACTTTGAATAGAGAACAAACCCACACAAACAACATAAAACATCAACAACCAAACAATGAAACAATAATAACAACGGGG